>VDFB02007828.1:0-23617 GCA_007258455.2 Sequoia sempervirens | reverse complement strand
GTGAATTTTACGGGGCCAAACAGTGAAAACTAACAGAAGTATGGGCAGCAATGCCACTCAGAGCGGATGGCATGGGCTTCTTGAGAGACTTTACAGGTATAGGCAGTCATAAAATTTCTCAAAATTTCACAGTTCTAACAAGACCTAGGAACTCTTTCAGGACACCTTGAAGCAAAATGACCTATTTTACTACAAGAAAAACATTTGATAGGAAGCTTTCCTTTATACTTACCTTGTACTCTGCCTTCTTTCTTCACAATTAGTGCTTCCAGCTCTTCTACCTATATTTCTTTATCTTCAAGTTGTTTCATCTCTTCCTCACAATTGAATGTATTACTAGAACTCTCTCCCGAATCATATCTTTGCTTGTTTCTTCTAGATACAAAAGCCTTAAATTCAGATTCAGTCTTGGGGACATAATCACCAAATTCACTCAACTCAAAAGCATTAAGTTTACCAATCAACATATCTCTTGTCACATTTGTTACTGATTTGAACTCTTCAATAGCATGAGCTTTTTATTTGTAGGAGGGAGCCAATGATCTGAGCACTTTAGCTACAATTTCTTGTTCATCAAGAGTACCACTGCGGCACATCTAATACCCATCACAATTTCATTTACTCTTTGCATAAAAGAAGAAATATTTTCATCTTCACCCATCTTCAAATTTTCATACTTTCCTTTCAAACTCTGTAGCTTCACAACCTTCACATGTAAATCTCTTTCATACAAATTTTCCATATTTTTCCACATCTCATAAGTTGTCTTCATACCTATCAAATTTGTCATTTTTGAATCCCTTAGAGCACTCAACAAAGCTTCCATATCCCTAATATTAGTCTTGGCTTTTTTAATCTCATCAAGAGTGGAAGGACCATTCTGAGGAATAGTATATTTGTTCTTTGTAATATTCTAGAAGGGTTCACCTAAACACCTCAAATGACATTCCATTCTAGTTTTCCACAGTGTGTAGTTTGTTCCATCAAATCTATGACTATCCTTCTTGTATGATGCCATCTTGAATCACCTCAAGCTTTTAAACTTCTTCAGAGGAACCTGCTCTGATACCAATTGTTGGAAAAACAAGGACATACAACTAAGAGGGGGGGTGAATCAGTTGTCACATAATATTTAATTTTTTAGACTTAATTTAATTTTAATCTTAGATCTGATGAATGAGAAATAAACCATAAACAATCAACACATTGGAAATACAGAGAACAAAAAGCTTTTTACATGGAAACCCTATTAGGGGAAAAGCCACGATGGATGTTAGCCCTCCAAATTATACCCTGTTAAAATTATAAAGAAGTATCAATGGGAATGCACATGCCTTCAGACACACTACCTAGAGCTCACTACTCAATTACAAGAGGGCTCACTACCCAATAAATATTTGAATTAAAACCATCCGGATTGTGAACTAAGAAAATAGCATCTACTAATGCTTGATTATAGTTCCAATTAAGTACATGAATACTTCTTCAACCTTCTTCACTCTTCTTCACCCTCTGCTTCACACTCTACTCTACCTTTGAATGATCTGAACAATTTTCACACACAAGACTCACACACTTCACACTTGCACTCTTCAATTTGAATAAACAATCACTCTTATATATCCGCAACATGAATTTCATCAACTTCGTCGGCCAAAAAATAAAATAAAACATAGACACAATTTCGGCCCAAATTTACAAATAAAATTCCAATGTGAATCAAACACCATTAGCCACAATGTAATGAAGACCTAAAACAACCTCCTCGAGCATGCCAAACATTCAAATTTTAATCTCCAAGGATCCACAACATGCTACGACCACCATGTCGGCCAATAACACAAAAATTAAACACACAAGAGAAAAATCACCGACCACGAGCACACCGATCAACATAGGCGTGCAACAAAGATAGAGAATGATCTAGAAACATCCGTGAGCATCAAGAAACATCAGAGAAACATCCACTACAACTGAGACTAGTAGAATCATACCAACTTCAATCAAGAACACTAATTGAAACCACTAAAACACCGTCAGAACACAACTATTCATAACAAGATCAAATCTTCATGGGGACCTCTAAAAAATTTTGTGGATAAACTAGATATACTCTGCAATAAACCATTTGATCCACAATGATTGAACATCAACGTACTAAGTATGACATCTTCATGACCTTCACTGTTTCATTGTGAACTTGCAACTCTTTCTTTTACAATTTTCTCAATATCCTCGACATATACAACCTTCAATACATCAATGCTAATAGTGTTGACATCACTGACAACCACATATCAGTAACACAACCACAACATCCAATAGGTTGAATTTTCTTGTATCTCAGATCAATGAAAGTTGGTTATGGCACTAGAGAATGGGACATGTGAATTTTGATAACCTGGTCAAGATCAGTAAGGAGATAGTTTGAGGACTGCCTAGAATCACAAGACCTACTAACACTATCTGCATAAGTTGTCAATTGGGGAAGCATACAAGATGTAGCTTCAAGGGAAAAGAATATTCTACTACCAGTATGATGGAGTTGGTATATATTGATCTCTGTGGTTCGACTAAGACCGAAAGCTTGAATTGTGATAGATTTTTCATGTTGCTTATTGATGATTACACTCGAATGACATGGGTTGCTTTTCTCAGAGAAAAGAACCAGGCTCTTAATAGGTTTAAGGTATTCAAAACAAGAGTGGAGAATGAAGTAAATCTGAAAATCAAATGTTTAAGATCGGATAGAGGTGGTGAATTCACATTTGGTGAATTTAATGCATTCTATGAGATGCATGGCATAAAAAGAAAATATGTTTCTCCAAGAACCCCACAACAGAATGGAGGAGTTGAAAGGAAAAACATGATAGTACAGGAAGTTGTTAGAACTATGTTGAAAGAATCTAATGTACCAAATGTATATTGGGGAGAAGTGATACATACTGTTGTTTATGTTCTTAATAGAGTTCAAATCAGACACAACAACACAAAGACACCTTTTGAGCTATGGACTAGTAAGATTCCTACTATGAAATATTTTAAGGTATTTGGAAG
The DNA here is from genome assembly GCA_007258455.2 of Sequoia sempervirens. Taxonomy (NCBI): domain Eukaryota; kingdom Viridiplantae; phylum Streptophyta; class Pinopsida; order Cupressales; family Cupressaceae; genus Sequoia; species Sequoia sempervirens. The sequence continues at coordinate 20,560 of VDFB02007828.1, read as the reverse complement.
AAGATACTATATTAAAAGAGATGATGAAAATCTTAGAAAGTTTGATGCTAGATGTGATGAAGGAATATTTATTGGATACTCTACCACTAGCAAGGCATACAGATGCTTTAACAAAAGATTAAGGAAGATTATTGAAAGTGCTAATGTGAAAGTTGATGAAGACATACACAAACCTATTGAGATAAGTGAAGTTGAACTTGATGATCCTATCTATGAACATATACCTGAAGAAAATAAGGAGAAGGAAGAAGAAGAAGAAGAAAAATAAGAAGAAGAAGAAGTAGAAGAAGAAGAAGAGAATGAACTAGAACCTGTTGCTAGGACTCCTAAATATGTACAGAAGAATCATCTGGAAGATCAAATAATTAGAGACAAGAGTGAAGGTGTAAAGACAAGTAGAGTTGCAGCTGAGGTAAATTTTTGTTTACTCTCCAAAATAGAACCTAAAACTATAAAGGAAGCATGTGAAGATGAAAGCTGGATGAGAGCTATGAAAGAGGAATTGCAACATATAGAGAAGAATCAGACATGGGAAATAGTCCCAGGTCTGTGAACAAGAATGTGATTGGTTCAAAATGGGTGTTTTGAAATAAACTAAATGAAAATGGAGAAGTAGTAAGAAACAAGGAAAGATTGGTATGCAAAGGATATTCACAAGTTTAAGGAATAGATTTTGAGGAAACATTTTCTCCTGTGGCCAGAATGGAAGTGATTAGAATGTTTTTTACATTTTCTACACATAAAGACTTCAAGGTATATCAGATGGATGTTAAGTCAGCTTTTCTGAATGGTGAGTTGGAGGAAGAAGTGTATATGGAGCAACCTGAAGGATTTTAGTTGTCTGACAAACTATGCAGGGTTTGTAAACTGAAGAAGGCATTGTATGGATTGAAGCAAGCTCCCAAAGCTTAGTATGCAAGATTGGACAGATATCTGACAAAGAAAGGATTCAACACAGGTTTTGCTGACAACAACCTCTACTTCAAAGTGCAAGGTAATAAGATGTTGATTGTAGTAGTCTATGTTGATGATATCATTTTTGGAGGAAATGAAGGCATGTGTAAAAAATTTGCTAAAGAAATTCAGAAAGAATTTGAGATGTCTATGATTGGTGAATTGAATTTCTTTCATGGTCTACAAGTGAATCAAACTGACAAAGGGATATTCATTTCACAATCTAAGTATGTAAAAGAACTGTTGATTTTTTTTGGAATGGAGGATTCTAAACCAGTTTGTACTCTTATGGTAATCATATGTAAACTGAGCAAAGATGATGAATCAACTAAGGCTTATCAGAGTAAATACAAATCCATGATTGGTGGACTATTGTACCTTACTGCTACCAGACCATATATTATGCATGCAGTGTGTTTAGTTGCTAGATTTCAAGTAGATCCTAGAGAATCACATCTTATGGTTGTAAAAAGAATATTTAGATATCTTAAAGGCACACCATATTATGGATTGTGGTATCCTAAGAGTAATGATTTCACCTTGAGTGCTTACACAAATGTTGATTGGGTCAGATGTGTAGATGACCGAAAGAGTACTAGTGGTGAAGCTTTCTTTCTTGGCAGGAGACTGGTTTCATGGTTGAGTAAAAAGCAAGACTCGATTTCTTTATCCACTGCAGAGGCTGAATATATTGCTACAACATCCTATTGTACACAAGTCCTATGGATGAAGCAAACTCTAAAAGACATTTATATAGTATGTGATGAGCCTATTTCTATTTTATGTGATAATACAAGTGCAATAAACATTTCAAAGAATCTGGTTATGCATTCAAGAACAAAACACATATCTATCAAATATCATTTTTTGAGAGAGAAAGTGATGGAGAATGAGGTCAAACTGGAGTATGTAACTACAAAGGAAAAAATTATAGACATATTTACTAAGGATCTTCCGAAGGATACTTTTGAGCATCTTAGGGAGAGGTTGGGGGTCATTGGCCATCCTAACTAGGTGCACATGAAGATGCATCAATCTAATGAGTTCGCAGATTCTTCATTTACCTGGATTGATTGATGAGTCTACTACGTAGGGGGAGTAGAAAACATTTTCATTGTTGCAGTGTGAGTGTACTCTTAAGGGGGAGTAATCAGAGCAGTTATTCTTTGCCATTAATTTCAAAGGGGGAGAGAAGGTTGTGTGTTTCCATCAATGACAAAGGGGGAGATTGTTGCAGATATGAGCTAGTTTGGTGATGTTGTCATTAATGTTGTCATTGATGTCAACACTATTAAGTATGTTGCAGATTGTACATGTATGGTTGAGATCTTGTGAGTGCATAGAGCTATCTTGGTTTGATGACTTTCGAAGTGCTTTTGAGAAAATTAATGAAGAAAAGAAGTTAGAATGTTGGAATTATTCAGTGTGTGCTCCAGTATGTGCTCTGCATTTCTCTTGTGATGATCCTATGCCTGTGCCGATCTGAAGGAGTGTTGATGGTGGTCTAATGGTGATATAGCTTGAGTTTCAGTTTCTAGTGAGATTGTTTGTGAAATTTTTTTCCACCGGTATATGTGTTCTATTGGAAGTGTTAGTGTTCTATGGACTGGGAGAAATATGTTTTCTTTGAATTTCTCCATTGTTTTGTTTCAGATCATACAAATTTGGGAGATGTCTTGTGAAGGCATTTCCTATGCTCTGGTGAAGAGGTTTGGAATTTGGTGACCCAAAACTCATGTTTTAGTGTTTTTGTGTGTGTCTTCATAGTCCAAATTGTCTGGTGAAAAGAGTTTAGTGTTTGAAGCTTGTTTTTTTTTGCTGCAGATGTATCTGGAAGATTCTGAGATGTATTCTCTTGCATAATAAGGCATGTTGCATCATCCATATGTCATCTTCATGTTGGGAAGTGTGTGCATCATTGATCATTTGTGTTTTCATTAGGTTTGGTAGACCTAGTGCTTACAGTTCATTTGAAGAATAAAAATTTAAATTGAGGAAACGTGTAGAAGATTCAAAAATATTATGTTTATGTTTTATCCGTCCACTCTTATTCCTTTGCACCATGGGAATTTAGTGTTTCTGACCTATTTTGAATTTATGAAACGATGTTTTGTTTCCGACCTTGGTAAATGTTTCTAAGTTTGAGAATGGTATAAAAGCAAGGTGAGTTGTGAAGAATTGAATGGTAGTGTGATGCAAAGTGACGAAATTGTGCCACAAATCATAAGAGTAGAAGTGTGTGTGAGTGAGTTGTGAGAGCATTTTTTTAGTCTGCTCAAGGCAACAAACTGAAGGTTTCTATAATCCTACGAATGTGCTTTAATTGTCGTGGTGTATCTTTTGTTCTCTTTTGTATCTTTAGGCAATGAGCCTCCCTATTGGATAGTGAGTCATTTGTAGGCAGTGAGCCTTTGTACTTGGATAGTGAGTCCTCTTTTGGGAAGTGATCCCTTGGAAGTGAGCCTTTGTATTGAATTTATAATCTTTATATTGTGAGTTAACCCTCACCATGGTTTCTCCCTTATTGGGTTTTCCTTGTAAAAATATGGTGTTCATTATGTTGATTTACTTTATGTTATCTATGTCTCATTCTCATATTTGATAATAGAATATTGTGGTTGAAGATTTGATAAGTGATAAAGTTTTAAGTTTGAATTTGTGTGACAATTGATTCACCCCCCCCTCTCAGTTGTCCACTTGTTTAACACTAAAGTAGATTTATGAACGTAATTAGAATGTATATTTGAGCTAAAATGATTGAAATAAACCCTATTGCAACCTATGATGGAATATCAAATGTAATTTTTTCAATTTTTTTGTGCTTTTATGATGCAAAAATTAAGCCCTAAATGAGAAATGCAAAGAAAATCTTAGATCTAGGGTGAATTTTTATATGGTCTATAACATTAACATGTCAAGTTCACCAAAATGAAATGTTGGAAAAGGGAAACCTTTGAGTTTTCACCTAAGGGTTCCACACTTTTACCTACGGATTTTATTAATAAAGGAGCTTGATCTTGTGTGTAAGGATGAAAATGAAAAGATGGAATGGGGGTTTTATTGATTTGGACAAGGTGTGTGATTGACTTATAGCTTGATAGGTGAGTCAACCAACCCTTAAATAAATTTGGAAATGTACTAATAATGAGATACAATGATCTAATTGTCCTAATGATGCAAATTAGTGTTCTAATGCAAATACAAAAAAAATGAGATGTCACAAAGAAAATCAGACAATAGAAACAAAAGGGGAGGACACTGTGCATCTATGGTGAAAATTTTAGCATTTTTTTTTAGGATATTTCCTCTGTGGACCATTGTCTTGCTAGGTCTTTTTTAGATATCTTTTCGTAGTCCTTTGATGTCAGATATGCAATTCTATTTCTTGTCTGTAAACTAGTTGGATCACTGTTGGGTATTTTTTAAATTGAGTTTTTGTGGGTTGTCAAGGCCTAGGGTTTCAAATAAAATAATGAATAAAGTGTTTTCAATCTCCCTTTGATCTTGAAAGTACTTAGAACCTACACATTCAATAAGAGAGAAAATGTTGTGTCATTTTAGTGGCTTGCCTTGGTCAAACCCTATGTTAGTTTTCCACTTCCACAATGGCAATGTCAATGATAAATGGATAAATGATAGGAAGGAATGATGAAATCATAAAGTTCTACAACTCACCACCCTTCAATGTCTTCCTTAAAGGATTGAATTCATACACATCACCTCAAGGTCTTGGATCTTTCTTTCTTGATTGCTTGAATTCTTTGGAGACCTACACCAAATGTTATCCTTCACAAAACAATGACAACATGAACACACATTAACTCACATACACTTTGACATGATATTGGATATTAAATTTATGTAATAAATCTCTAATGTATGCTCTTGACTTGTTGAATAATGCTCTTTCCAATTTCTTGTGTTAGAACACAATGATCTATTGAGAGGGGGGTGAATCAGTAGATATTAAAACTTTAACTTCTTAAAACCTTTTGTAGATTCAACATTAAAAATAATTGTGTAGATTGAAATACTAATAGATATGATAGCTACAAATGCAAGAGAGATCAACACATAACACAGTATGTACGTGGAAAACCCAAGCTTTGAATAACCATGGTGAGAAATGCTACTAGGATCTACTGTCCTAATCCAGCCTCACAAGGATCAAAGTTCAGTTACAATATTTAGGGCTGCAACCCAAGGATGCAACAACTCCCTATTTAGAAGCTACAACTTCAAGGATGCTACTACACCCTATTATGAGCTACGAATCAATGAAAATGGAGGCTACAACCTCTTACAAAATGTTTTCAATAAATTATGCATGACCTGGTTCTACTCAACCTATGATGCATCGATTTAGCTCTTCATTCCTTTCTTTGTGTTCACTATCACATTACTGTAATCAAATTCTTGTATTTTAATGATTCTTCTGCTCTGTTACAGTTTTCTGCCACTTCTCTCACTATCTTTCTACACACACATATATCACACATCTACTTTTTTAACTCATGTCTTCATATATTTCATATGAGTCAAATCCCCTACTAGGGTTTCTCACTTTGCAACCATCTTTAGTGAATGTCAGAGCATCAAGATTCCCACATACTATCTATCCATTAATGACACCATCCAATAAGATTTTCCATATCTCATATTGGGCTGCACACCAAACATCAAGCTACACACCAATCAAATCTCGTTACCAAGAATTTACCAAATATAGTTATCTTTTTTACCCCAAAAAGCCAATAATTATTTAATTTCTTCTTCTGTCTATTTGATCATATATATTTTGATCAATCATGTCACCTTTGAGCGTCATCTTTATTAAATGTTCACATCTTGGTTATATAGGTGATATGATTTTGTTCATATGTTGTCCACCGACTTGAAACACCTCTTCGCACCAACCAGACCATCAAGTGCAAACATTGACCAACAATCATCTTGCAGACTAATCAAAAAGTAGAAGTAGAATTAGGAAACATATGCAAAATCATTACAATCTTAGCATGAGCTTAAACAACATTTTGAAGAATTTATCAAATCAGAGCACTCTAAACAGCACCGTCATAAAGAGGAAATCACTTCGAGACCATAAAATCAAGAACCATTTGATTTGAGGGCACCTAATACTATTATAATCCTAATTTTAAAACCACATATCAAAATATGTGAATACAGAGGAATGTGGAGTAGAAAACATTCTCTCTGTCACCACCAACTGTTCAAATAACATAGTTTTCACTCTAGCCAACATAAAGCTACCTAAAAATCAAAAACTTGCCAATAAATAACTCATTTTCAGTTTGGAGCAACAAACAACATTCAAATTATGATTTTTAGCAGCTTGGTGCAAAAAATTACAATTTGAAATTCAAATTTTAAAACCACATTAAAAAATTAGCACATTTTTGAAAATGCAACAACTTTCGGGAGCCATACCTTTTAATCCAGGCCTCTGTTTGATGAACTATTTAAACCGTTAGAAAGGTATCAAAGTAAAGAACACTAGCACCTATTTCATAAAAGGTAGAGTATCCTATTTTCATGCATTTCATTTTGGTGAACTTGACATGATAGATAACCCATAGTTCAATCGGCACGCATGGCACCGCTCTCATATGCTCTCCTAAAAGGTGGAGCATCCTATTTCCATACATTTCATTTTGGTGAACTCGACGTGATAGATAATCCATAGTTCAATCGGTGCGCATGGTAGCACTCTCATATGCTTCTCTCAACCTCACAAAAGGCTTGAAAAAATTTGGATGCTACTCCATGATCGATGCGGGCATGTAATCTGTGTCGATAACCTCATCTATGGGAAAATGAGGAATAATCTCTACAACAACCCATCAGTAGAGATCCTATAGCTCTCTCATGGATTCTTGAAGATTGAAATCATATGGATAATCAGTACACATCATGAAATATACATATAAGAAAAAAAAAGAACATAAGCATAATTATAAAATCATAAGCATAATCATAAATAATGTGTCGTCACCTAGGTGTAATGTATGTTGTGTAGGAGGTATAGAAGAAGTGCTACCCTGTCCATGCTCTTAAGTTATGGTACATGCTACAACTACTGAATAAGATCTGGTAACCCGAGAAGGGACTAGATCTCTCCACTCAGGGGAAATTGTACCCTCACCTATTGTATCACTGCCATCACTCATCAGCTAGCTCTCCTCATCCGCCTCATCATCCTTATTCTCCTCATAGTCTAAGTATGCCTCCTCATTGTAATCCTCCTCTACCTCATCTACAAATATCTCTAAAGCCTTGGTCTCCTTGGCTGTCTCTTTCTCATCATCCCTATGATCTGGAAGAGGTCCTACATAGCCTATAGGTTGTTCCATACAAAAGACTGGAGATGGTCGTGTTGCGGCCTACCACTCCTTGTAAGCATTTGTAGAACCAATTTCATCAGCGTTGAAGGTTGGGGCATGTCGATATCCTCATCATTTGAATCACTAGATATAACATCATCAACTATGAGCCATCTAGTATATCCAACCCTACAGGTACTCCATACTGATCGTCTATAAAATGATCGCACTACCAGGGGTACCTATATCCATCTAAACAGTCTCATGACACAATTGTAGTAGAAAGGTATCACTACATAGTCGTGCCTTCCCAATAAAATTTGGTCCCTCTACCTCCTAGTCAACTGGTAGATCTCATCTGACCACTATGGTATCAGCTGGTAAGGTCTCCATAGGATCTCCACCTGATCAAGATGGTCAAACCTAACTCTACAGAATAATAGATCTCCATACTTCCATGCTTGCCTAAGTGGATAACTAAAGGAGTGTGGGTATCCCATGGCACCTATAGTAGGAAATCTCGTCGGTCTGGTACATGTGATATGCTACAGGAACCAAACATGTAATAACATACAATGCATCTTACTATCCACCTCCTGATAATGGAACCGTCCCAAGTCATAGTACAGATGGGACAACATACTACGAACCTAGGTGTAGATAGTCTTGTGTTGCTTCATCTCCCTGATCATTTGTACAAGTCATCATTTCTTAAATTATTATGCAACCATTATCCAACACTTTGATAACCCACCCCATTCCATGTACAAACATTATCCTCCTCATGTTGGCTTCCTTCCCATATCCTCTCACATTTTTCCCTCTCTTCTTTCTACCCATGCGGTTTTATTGTTGTTCTTTGTTGCTTGCATTATGATTGTTTTTCTCCACTGATAACCTGGTGTTCATCCCTCTTTCCTCCATATTTCCTAATTAATCTAATCCCAACAAAGTCGATTTAAGGTCGTCATGGGTGGAAGATTTCTAGCAAGCTTAGTTTTTCCCTTTGACTTGCAGTTGGACAACCCCTGTTTCTCACCTCTCGAGGATTATATGCGTCTCGATTTTTCTGAAATCCCATCTTTGAGGGGGTTTCAATCTTCCCTATACATGCCATCTTCCATTCCACACATTTTAGTTACTCCTATCCGCGCATCCTTTCTCTGATAGTTCCATTTTCTCCCATCGTGAATTTCCTCCATGGAAAAATAAACTTCTGTCTATTCAGATTTGTTGGGCGTCCATAACCCTGCTCCAAAGCTTCTCATTTTGGCTCAGGCAGGGAGAGCAATGGATTTCTTTGTGCTCATAGTGTCTCTTTTTTCCCCAAACAAACCCATTCTCCCCCTTCACTGTCGGCTTCTCCTCCATTTTTTTCTTCTCACATTGATGGTGAGGGTTGCCATGCTCATTTAATGGTGTGAAAGCTCCTTTTGTTTCAGAGGCACCATGCTTCTACACACACATGCCATTCCCATTAATTTTGGGTCGTCTCCCCATCAAAAGAGGGATAGATGGCTCATTAAATGATGCCTTAACTTTTGTTGGTGATCAATGGAAACTTCACAACGTTAATAAATTTTTTCATAATACATTTTGCTAACCATGTAATATCCATGTGGAAAGGTCCCTCGTTGGCAAGGATGTGACATCCTTCCCCCCTTGGGAATAATTTGTCCCGGCTTATTAGAAGATTATATTTGTTATTTTTCTTCAAAAATTTTGGTTCCTAGTCAAGTTAATTGCTTTTAAAGTACTTATCTTTGCCTCTTAGGTGGTCCCCTTTTCCTTAATTTGATTAAATTCAAAATAATTTTATAATATTTTAAAGGGTGCTTATTAAAATGTACCCTCAAGTGAGCATTTTCACTCAATTCTATCCTACATTTCAATTTATGGGTTGATTTTTCCTAGGAGAGGATAATATTATAGCATTAGGTATACACATTTACTAGTTAACCCTTCCAAAATACACCTTCTGAAGTTCATTGCATTTTAAGTTCATATCTATTCATACTTACATCACAAAGAGATTTCTTAATATTCTAAATTATGCCATTAAATTTTCTACATAACGAGGGGTGAAACCAAATCAAACAAGGGAGTTAGGAGAACTAGCAATGATCAAATTCTTAACCTTTTGCTACGCACTCTAATTTACCTTTTTATAGTTCATATATCCAGTTTTCCCTCTCCACCCATAAATGGTTCCTTGTTTAAAACTAGTCATCCACTCTTCATATCTTAAAAGTCTATTTAAGATACTCAAAACATTTATGTACATATCAAGTGACCAACTTGGTTATGGTTTGTTGGTAGTGTAACACAACATAACCCAAAGTCAAGTGAGCCTCATAGGTCCAGTGTTTGAACCTGGTTTCTCTAATAACAATGTAAAATCCCCATCTTGGGATTTTTTTTTTTTTTGAATTCACAACTTCTACCAACTTAAATGATATAGCACCTTCCATGAAGATTAATAGGGTTTACTTCAACACCTCTCCATGCCCATGGTGGAATCAACTCATTATTTCCAATTATATGCTTGCACAAAAGAGTGTTAAGGTCCCAAATTTATGGTCTTACCTAGACCTACGACCTAATCCTCAAGGATTCATGATGACCCTACCTACATATCCCCTCGTGGGAAATCAGAGGCTTCGTAGTTCACCCCACAATGACAAAGGGAGTTCAATATCACCTCTTGTGTGAGATCTATTATCTCACCTATAACCCATAACTATTAATTTAGAATAGGTAAGCTATTAACATAGTCAATTATAATATAATGATTATAATCTTGCCATCAAGTGTTTGGTCCATACCAATCATTACCAAACGTTTGTGTACAAACATTCACAATATTCACAAGAGATTATCCATACCATAATCTCAAGATTATACACAATGGTCATCATGAGCATACCCCCATATTCACAAGCTGATTAGGTCATACATAGTACAAGTACAACAATGACTCGATCATACACTGATCACAAGTGCCACAGTGACTAGATTATACAAAGATCACAAGCATAACAGTGTTTGGATCATACACATATCACAAGTACTACACTATCTGGATCATACACAAATCACATGTACAACCGTAACTGGATCATACATAGATCACAAATGCAATAGTGTCAACATCATACATAGATCCCAAGTGCAATAATTATTATCTCATTCACATGCACAATTACCTTAGTGACTGGCTCCAACATATATCGCAAATACACAGTGAAAACTCTAACTATACATCACAAATGTATAATAATGAGCTCCAACATACATCACAATTAAATAGTGATGAGCCCCAACATACATCACATCCACACTAGCTAACAAATCACAATGGCTAACACATGTCCATAATACATCCCATATAGAAAGAATATCGGTGCATTGCGCACTACACCACAGGTCATATCCTTTCTCTTGGTCTTCTACACCATGGACAAATGGGAAGAGGATTTGGTGCATCCCAAACTACACCGCGGGTTCGTCCTCAACCGCACAAGGCTAGGCATACAGTCTGGCAATTAGGAAGGGATTCGGTGCATCCCATACTACACCGTAGGTCCATCCACCATCCCAAGTGTTTCCCTAAGTAGTGAACCTACCAAACTTGATGGATTCCAACTTCAATCAATTCTAGGCCATTGATGACAAGTTTGTCCACCCAGGAAGATGTAGCTCCCGACATATGCCACCTTGTGACCTTAGTGATATTGGCAGCTATGTTCTTCACAATCTCGGGTAACACATAGCATTGGTCACTTCCGTGCATACCAATGATAGCCAGTCAACCCTATCAATATGTGATTAGCCCCAGATTACCGTTACCTATACGGATGGGTCCCTACCCGTGCAACCGCTATGGCCATATAGTAACTAGGGTAGCCTGCTACCTTCACCTACGTAAACTAGGTGAATTCTAACTAATCCCTAGCAGTAGCCCAAACATCAGTCATTGGTACGATCCAATGAGTGCATTTCACTACTCAAATATCCCGGAGGTTCACTCTTGGGTGGGTCATACATAACATGATTCACAATCTCAATCCATAGATACACAGGCCTATACATAAACACATAGAAATGGAGCTAAATTACACATACACATAAGAGATACATGGAACCAACACAAGATGGAATTTTCCAAACTTATACATATATTCAAATACCCATTATAAGGTAGTCAATTTTTTTTTACTATATAAAAGCATATTATGTATTAAATACATAGTATTAGATTCCCTTAACTTGTTCACACCCCTTGGGTACCCATTTAGCCTCAAACTGAAGCCTACTAAAGAGAGAAGGTCAAACCAATCCGGAACAACCCTGACATCTGGGAATTATCCACCATAGACCCTCCCCCTACGGACTTGAAGTCACAAGGGAATCCTTCACCCAAGGACCGCCTATGTTCCCTCTTGCAAACGGGTCAGAGTCACACGTTGTTATCCTTGCATGGTTCCTCAAAGACCTACACACAATTTCCCATACCCAAGGTGTCATTAATGATTCCCTTCAATTACTTTCACTAAGTTCACAATTTAGCAACCTATACAATAACACTTCCCTTCAAGATTATCAGGGTCCTCAATCAATCCCCACATTATTTTTCATAAACTATCTTGAACATCCCAAGGATTGTTTTATCCACATAGGGGCTATGCTTAATAGTCGACATGAAATTACCTTGTTTAAATAAACCCGTACTTTTACTTAGGATTCACATAATAGATTCATCATAGAGGTTCTTACACTCAAGGGGTAAATATGTATGATCTTGTAGTCATATAAGAATCTATTACCCCAATACCCAATACTATTCTAGAGTTATATGGCATGTCCTATTATTCCATTAAGAAAGGAGTATAAAATGACATGAAAGGAATTTATTATGCCATTACAGATTTGATAGAATTTCCTAGATGATCGTATAATTACATGCATAATATCTTCTCAATATTTACAAGTATCTAGAACCTCATTGGAACATACCAAGCCTCAATAAGGCCATTCAAACATTATTTAACTATGAAAAACATAACGTAATGGTTATATACTTGATCTAAACTAAGTTCAATATGTAAGTTGACTCTAGATGGTTAGGAACACTATAATCATGGGACAATCTCATGAAAATATAAATCCTATAATAATATTGATAATACACGATCTCCCAATTTAGTTTACTTTGTGGTGTCACCAAATATCCTTATAATAGTCCTATTCAAAAACTAGATAATTATTCACATACTTCCCATTGAACTAAACTTGACCTTAATGGCCATCAATAGGGTATCAAGAAATCGTACGCAAGATCTATCTAATAAATCACTCTCGACAACATTGTCAAATTAAAAGATAGTTCCCTTCCAATTGGTATACAATTTATACTGTGTTTCACTGCATCTATAATATTCTTCTTTCATGCATATGTTATATCATAGTTCTCATATTTAAGGGGTTGAAAATATTTATGTAGTTGTATTAAATATTTATCCTCAAATCCAACGTGGGTCACCAAGAATAACAATTTGCAACATTAAAAGTATGTTTAACATCGTGTGGTTCTAGTGCTACTAACTAGTCATCATTTCTTAAATTATTATGCAACCATAATCCAATACTTAGTTAACGTAATCAAGTTCCTAGTTCATAATATATAAAGAGGTTTATATAGTTATGTTTTTAACCCACCCCATTCCATATAAAACATTAAGGTAAGGATATGTACACCATCTTCCCTTTTTTTTACTAAGAAGTTCAAGCCTTTGAAAAATGAAATAATTTAATCTTGAAGGATTATTTGGTAATATAAAGGTGGTTTAGTTTAGGTACCTAGAATATCCCAAATTCTTACATCTATTAATTTAAATTTTAGTTGGTAACCATCAAGGCCACAGTTGCTATTACTGAGATGATAGGGTTTCAACTACATGTGATCAAATCATATCTTATCTATATCCATACACTTGGACAATAATATTCTCCCATGTTCATAATCTAATAAACTTAATATCTTGTTCAATAATATTTATTTATTAATTATAAACCATACCCTTTATTGGAGTCCTTCCTTATCTTTAAACATGTGGAATGTACCAAATAAAGGTATAAGTGCTAAAATTCATGTATCCAAGATGATGGTGAGGTTGTCAAGTTTATACCCTGGCCATGATCTTGATAGAGTGTATAAATTTACAAGCTTTATGTGATAATTTATTAATATTCTCAATTTAAAGTTCAAGACATGGTTTAGAGTTCTCCAAGGATGCATAATCAATCTCTCATTTTCTACATTCTTACACTAGTAATAAGGAACCTAAAATAAGCGTGAACATTGGACTTGAATTACAACTAAATGTAAAATGCTAAATTTGTCTCCCTATAAATTTCAATCATTATGAACCTTAGTGGCAAGTAATTGCTTCGTCATTTTATGATAACTATAGCTACCAGAACCAGTTTAACTTTTCCAAAATCTAGTATTTTATAATTGACTTGGGTTTATTAGACTTGTCACTTAGCTATAGGGATGAAGATCAAAAGTGTAACATTTTAGTGAGAAACATTAAATAGCAAGCATAAGGAGGATATGAAATATAAAAAAAGAAAGTAATAACTCATATATAACTGATACCTGGTTGCCTCTGCCCCTATTGGTGAATCCAAGCTCTTAATCCTCCTCGCATTGGCTTCCTTCCCATCTCCTCTCACATTTTTCCCTCTCTTCTTTCTCCCCACGTGGTTCTATTGTTTTCCTCTGTTGCTTGTGTTATGAGTGTTTTTCTGCACAGATAACCTGGTGTTCACCCCTCTTTCCTCCATATTTTCTACTTAATCAAAGCCCAACAAAGTCAATTTAAGGTGGTCATGGGTGGAAGATTGATAGCAAGGTCAATTTTTCCCTTCGACATGTAGTTGGACAACCCCTGTTTCTCACCTCTCGAGGATCATATGCATCTCAATTTTCCTGAAATCCCATCTTTGAGGGGGTTTCAATCTTCCCTATATGCACCATCTTCCATTCCACACATTTCAGTTACTCCTATCCACATTCTTTCTCTAGCAGTTCCATTTCCTCCCATTGTGAATCTCCTCTATGGAAAAATACACTTCTATCTATTCAGATTTGTTAGGTGTCCATAATTTTGCTCCAAAGCTTCTCATTTTGGCTCAGGTAGGGAGATGAATAGATTTCTTTGTGCTCACATTCTCTCTTTTTTCCCCAAGAAAACCCATCCTCCCCTTTCACCATCGACTTCTCCATTTTTTTCTTCTCATATTGCTCAACCCATGACCCATGATTTTTTTGCTCAATGGTGAGGGCTGCCATGCTCATTTAATGGCGTGAAAGCTCCTTTTGTTTCAGGGGTGCCATGTTTCTGCACACCCACACCATGCCCATTAATTTTGTGTTGTCTCCCCATCGAAAGAGGGATAGATGGCTCATTAAATGATGCCTTAACTTTTGTTGGTGGTCAATGGAAACTTCACAACCTTAATAAATTTTTCCATAATACATTTTGCTGACCATACAATATCCGCTTGGAAAGGTCCCTCGTTGATTGGGATGTGATAGAATGATGAAAGATAACAGATCCATCGCTCCTTAAATGGAAAACTTAATAACAATTACATGAAGGCAAGAAAATTTGTATTCTAACTATTAGCTATAAGTAATAGTCCCTACAAGCATAGTAATGGAGAAAATAATTGATTAGTAATGCAAGTCCCATGTACCCAAACTATCAATTAATCATCATTTACCCTCTTAAGTCTATATGTAACGGGTCTTCAAGTGTGAACAGGTCTTCAAGTATGTTCTAAATCAAGACCATTGTCAATGCTTAAATTGTTTGGTTTCTTAATGGGGTATGTGCAGGATCATCATGGAAAAAAATAGGCCCTTAAGTGGCGAAAAATTTAGAAAAATCAGAGTTGGGCAACTTGACATAAAAATTTGAATAAACTATCTATATTATTTCAAAAATATGTAAGAATAGAATTTGTAGCAAATTTAATGTAGTTTCTAAACTACTAGGTTTATTTAATATATATATATATATTTGTGAAAATTTGAAATTTCAATGCATAGTACTTAAATTTGAAGGAAAAAATAAGAAGTAGGTGTCTGTCTAACCACCCTAACCACAATAAAATGATAATATTTTTTATAATATTTTAGATATAAGTAGAGGACTCATGTCCCGATGTGATGCATATTTTTTTGTAATTTGTTTCCAAGTAAATAATTAATTATGATTTTTATTACAACTTTTAAAAATATAAAAATCGTATGTCTAACCACTTTAACTTGGTCAAAACTTGATGATTTTTTAAAAATCCTATAGTATGCAAATCATAGAATGACATGTATGTTTTGGATTCAAAAATGTGATACTTTTGAAAGCTATAGGTATTTTTCAATCAGCCTATCAATTAGGACTTTAGTCATAATTCAAATAGAAAATGAATAATAATTATTTATTAAATTCAAAGTAAAACATAATTTATATTGGTGGAAATTTGGGAATCCCCTTTAAAACCCCTTTTCATTTCATCAATTTTGGGTTAAAAAAAATCGTTAGCCACATACCCTGCACATACCCATCATATCACCACTTTTTGGCCCATTATGATCCTGCACATACCCAATGGTTTAACAACTTCTCGGATGATGCTTGGTCTGGTGATTCTCTCTAGCAACAAATTAAGAATCTTTTGCCAAAGCTAATTCATCCACCATGTTCAACCTAATACCTAATTTGTGCTCCCATAAACTAGTTTGGATCGATCTCCCTCCCTCTCCTATATATGGTCATTTGCATGAGGAATGAATCAAATAGCCTACTACTTTTCCTAGGATTGATGGGATCCTTAGTTGATTTTAGCAGCAATAATTCCTCAGGAAGCCCATTTAGTGTGTGTGACCTCAAGTTTGTAGATATTACAAACAAACTAAACTCTGCTAAGCAAACTACATAACTGATTATGGTTATATAGGAGAGAACAGTGGTATTTTAATTAATAGAAGCAAATTTGATTGTTTGTTTAACTAGAAGTATGCACTCTGCTAGCAGTCTTTCCAGTATGACAGTGGTTGCAATGAGAAAAGGGGCTTTATAAGAATTCTGAACATGTCTATCCTTTGTTATTTAATTTATCAGGGCTGGTATTACTTGTTAAAGTTTCGGATATGCATGAGATTTTTCAAAGGAAATTATTTTTGGAAGGTTACTTGTTAGTTTTTCAATTCGTATCAGTTTGAGAAGGCACAAAGATTTCTACAGAACATGAAACAACTTATAAACCTTTTGTTCCACAAGTAGTTCTACCATCAACATGATTATAAGAAGCATTCTAAGTGTTATTTCATTTCATTAGTATTTGTTTATTGGCTCTTTATGCATGCGTTGGGATGGGATACATTTCAAGAAACCTTTAAGATTGCAAGGCTTATTTTTCCTATTGGGAAGTTTTCCACATACATTTCTGCTAAAGACATTTCTAAAAATTTATTCTCCTATTGTTTTTTTCAGCTATGCTATATGAGTGAGTTGAACTTAAACTCAGACAAATCTAAGGAGGATCAATCTCTCTTTACACAATGAAGGAGGTATGTAGATTATTCTTCTTATGGCCTCATGTTTCTTAAGAAAAGAATATTAACTTAGTCTAGTCAAATGAAATCCAAAGAGCATAATTTCTGCCTCATTTACTTTGTAGTCTACTATACTTATATAAATAATGGTTTTAGAACGAGTTCATTATGACAACTACTAGTTGTTATCCCTTTTATTTATATAAATAATTATATCGGGATCAAATTTTATGGGATTTTTGGTTGTCATACCATTTATATATTTTCTATTAGATTTATCATCATACTAATCTATGATGAAAATATGCTTAATTTATTGGCATAAGTTTTGGGTTTTAGTAGTTGCATCCTCTTCAAAATAAGGTTTTATTCGTGTGCAGTGCAATATTTGATTAAAATGTGAGTTGAAAAAATCCACAATTAGTACTTAGTGATTCTCACTTTATATCTAAAATTCTATGCCTAAATAGTGATAAAGGATGGGACTATCTTTGCAACTTTAGCCACATATGATGTTGAATTTTGAGAGCTTCTGGATTTGAGCGTAAGTTTTTTGTATCAATGTTTCTGGATCATCAGAGTGTGATCCAAAATGATGATGCAAAAGAACTTACACAGTCAAATCCGCCTCACAATTACAAGCACTCACTATACTTATCCATCTCTATGTAACCTACGATAAGATCAGATCTAGGCAACCTGTGACAATCACTATCTCAAAACTTGCTCATGTTATTCTTTCAACATTAATGTGTCAAGTTTGAAGAATAAAATTGAAATCCTATATCTGAATTTTAGTAGTGAAGATAATGATCTGAGAGTGCATAATATCTTGAAAAGAAAATTTCTCAAGGTCTCAATTATAGAAGCTAAAAAAACTTGCAATTTGTAATTGCACTAAATTTCATCCTTAGTAGGCAGTGCAATTAGATCATTTGCTTTTCTATATTTGAATATAATTATTCTCTTAAACATGGTTGATTCCTTTCTTTACCAATGAGATGTTTCGTACTTGATAATATTTCCTGTTAAGGAATGGCATCTAAAAATTTTGTTCTTGCAATTGGAAATGTTACCCTTTGTTTGTAAATTGTAAGTTTTATCATTAGGTACTCCCTAAGGAACATTATTTCAGTGGGAAATAATTCTCTACTTTTGAAACAATTATCGACTTTAAAATATGTTAGCAAAATCTTCTTTTTTGCTCAAATTGAGGTACCATTATGTTTTGTATATGCTTAAACTAGCCATGCCTGAAAAACCTTAAGAAAAAGTATGTGGTTGGAATAGTTCTTGTTGTACAACATTCCAAGAAAAAATGAAACACATAAGATACATCCTCATATATGAAATGAGTTTCATAGGCCCAAAACTACTATTAAAAATAGATAGTATACTACATGAAAAGTTTCCTCAAACACAACACAAGTGCTTTGGTGGTTTATCTACAATTCTAATAGGAGACCTCGTGCAACTGCCACCTATCATGGAAAAACCCATCTATGCATCACATTCCAATGCCAAACTATTATGGGAACAATTTACTACAGTAGTTACATTACAAACAATGTTTCATCAACACGGTGCTGATATTAATGACCCGTACAAAAAAAGTACTTACAACTACAGAGAAAAAAAAATTGACAACTCAATTCACCTATTAGCAACAAATGATTTAGTCAAACTACACAACAAAATAATGTTAAAACAACTAAACCTTCCCATTGCATTAAGTATTGCAATAAACACGAGATCCAAATCAGACATTGATGCACAAGATGATCAACTTGAAAATATCTTCTATTATACAAAGGTCAACAAATCATGCTAACAACAAAATTATGGACTCAAGCAGGACTTGTAAATGGATCCCTTGGGGAGGTAGTTGACATTGTTTACAATGTAGGCTCTAAACCACCATATATTTCAATGTATGTAGTCGTAAGAATCAATAACTACAGTGGCCCACCATGGAACCAAAATGATCCAAAAACTATACCTATAATACCTATATTGCTAGGTAATCATAGGAAAATACCATTATCCATGGCATGGACAATTACTATTGATAAATCACAAGGCCTAACCCTACAAAGAGCAACAATTGATATTGGTAAAGTTGAAAGATAAGGACAAACATTTATAGCTCTATCAAGAGTCAAATCATTAAATGAACTACAAATCCAACCAACATTCTCCTTTGAACGATACCGAAGAATGCAAAACAATCCATAGACAATGATAAGGAAAAAAGAGGAGAATCGTCTACAATTAATCGTGCTATGAAAAAATAAGGTATGCACTCACAAATCCAATCTCTTTCACATTAACAATATGTAGTTCATACTATATGTCTTCCACAATATTTTCCTATTCACAAACTGATTCAAATAATTATTATTATGCAAATACACAAACAAAAACAAAAAGTATAATTGCTCTTCTCAACCAAATTATACTTTCAAAGATAAATTTATTGGGGCCACAAAATGCAAGTCACCCTCAATCATAAAAAAGGTAAGCAATGCCAAAATCAAGCTATTTTTGATGTTCATTTTACAAACAATAACATTGCAAAGTTCTATTATTACTCCTTTCAATGATACTAAAAAATGCAAAACAATCCATACACAGTGATCATGAAAAAAGAGGAGAATCACTTACAAAATTGCACTATGAAAAAAGAGGTATGCACTTAGTAAACCAATCTCTTTCTATGTAGTTCATACTATATGTCTTACACAATATTTTCCTGTACGAAAACTTATTGAAACAATTATTCTTATGGAGGTACACAAACAAAAAGAAAAGGTATATTTGCTCTTCTCAAAAAAAGTATACTTTTAAACAAAAAATTATTGAGGCCATAAAATGCAAGTCAACCTCAATCAAATAACAGGTAAGCAAAACCAAAATCAATCTATTTTTTATGTTCATTTTGCAAACATTAACATTCAAACAATTATTCTTATGCAGGAACACAATAAAAAAGAAAAAGTATAATAGCTCTTCTCAACCAACTTTGAAAGACAAATTTATTAGGCCAACGAAATGCAACTCAACCTCAATCAAAAAACAAATAAGCAATGCCAAAATCAGACTATTTTTGATGTTCAATTTGCCCAATGTTTTTAAATGAAATGCAATAATTACATATGTATATGTTGAATGATGATGCCAACATTAATTTATCATTTGCATTTAATACTTTATTCATTATCAAAAAATCAAAATTTATCTAACATTATTTCTTTCCTTATTTAATTTTCATTATTAAGAGTTTAATCTAACCACATATAACACAAACACATAATCAATAAATCAATTACTTTATTTTCATCATGAGAGAACATATGTTTTCAAGATAGACTTTCAAAACAATCACATGTTAGTAGATTAGTATTTAATAATATTAAATTCAAAGTTACTGAAACTTTCACATTCAACTACAATTGAATTTTTATAATGCTCAATCACGTACTACTGATGGAGGACATGTATGAAACACATCTATACCTAGCCAGATTATTTGCAATTAATCTACCCCAATTTCCAACCCAAAGTACGAACCTCTCATTGCACCTAAATAAAACACACAAAAATAAATAACAATCGACGTAATCATTGCACCTTCTTC
>VDFB02007826.1:0-46050 GCA_007258455.2 Sequoia sempervirens | reverse complement strand
GTGGCATTTAACTAAAGGAAGACATAACGTGAGTGTGTTACGTGTTGCTAGACATGTTCCCCGGAGAAGCAAAAAATGTCAAACTAACACATAACACGAGCGCATTATAATGCGCCCGCATTATATTTTACTTTGGGAATCCTTGATCCTTAGCTTTGGTATTTTACTTGGAATACCAACCCAAAGGCTTGGAGGGAATTCCCAACAACTAGAGACGTGTTTTTTGCAAATTATATAGTTTTTCACATAATTGGGTTCGTGCTCACCATCAAGATTGCATCTGGTTCAATATCGACAAAATCGAACACATGGGTAATGTTCAGTTCTCTCTTAGCTTCCAACGATGTAAGTTTTTTCACTTTCTAACAATGTTAGGCCTTTCATCCGTAATTTATTTTGTTTGTATGTCTGTTTTTGTCAAAAAGCAGTGTTTGGTGTTTTTTCCATTATAAATTAACCATTCATCAAAATTTCAAATAAATTACATTTTTAGAAACTAGAGTCCATTCTACAAATTTTAAAAAATAAAAATTAAAAAAAATCTATTACTTTTCAAATTTTGTAGGGGGAGCACGACCAAAATTCTGCTTTTTAGGAAGTGCCCACTTAGAAAATTAGTAAAAAATCAAATATTCATTAAAAAATTATCAGAAAAATCATGCATCAACTAGATACTGTTAGCTAACTTCTGACCATAGCAATTTTAAAAATACTACAAACAATTTCACTATGCTAGGGTTGTACAAGAGTTGCTATGTTATGTTTTTTTGATAAAAACAACAACAATTTATGTACATCCCTCTTTTGAACCCCTTAATCTCAACTATTTTCAAAATAAATTAATAGTTTAGAAAGTAGACTTGGAGCACTTTGATCCTTGTTTTTGTTCCATCTCAAAATTTTGAGTGTAGCTATCCTCAATTTCACATCCAAGGTCAGTATTTCCAAATTTTAGAAAAAAAATTGGCCACTTAAGCCCCCTTTTTGGGAACCATCTTGGTGCACTTACCCTTCTGAGATGATCCCAATCACCAATTGTATTAGCCAGAAGAGTATGATACCAGCCCAATTCCTTTCCTCTAAAAGAGGTTGCAAGCAACTACAAAGCCACATTCTGGTTAGTAATGCCATGAACCAGACATACATCGGCCACATCTTGCAAGTGCTCCGCTGGAGTTTTTGAATCATCCCCAGTGAACTTTGGAACAACCTTTAAAGTGGAAGTTGGGATTGAGACCACACTGTAGGTGGTACAGGTTCTATCAAAGGGCTACCAACATCCCAAGCTACAAAATTTCTAGCCATCTGCGTAAGGGGTGGAGGAGAAGTTGGAGGTGATGTGTTAGCCTACTGAATTCTCGCCTTCATTGAAACTAGTGGTGGTACAAGCAGGCCAAGAATTCTTGCGGTTTGAGACCTAGTCGTAGGCCTATGGCTCATACACTCTTTAGTTTGCGAGCATTTTAGTTTGTCCCACCAAGCGTGCGAGAAAAAGAATTGTTGATGCAAAATTTTGTAGGCAACAACCTTATGGGAAACTTAGCTATTGGGGGACTCATGTGCGCAGCTAAGTGACCTCAGAGATTTTATCGAAGCTGGATCTTCATTTTTCTAATGGGGCAGAGAAAAGGGAATGAAGATAAACATAAAATAAACAATTATAAGCTAAGGTGATGCACCAAATCAGTAATGAGATAAGTAAGCACATTGTAGAAACAAAGCCTCAAATAGTAACTAGTGTATATTAAAGAGACAATTCCCGACACTGCAAACATAAGAACATCAAACCATTTACATAATATAATACATACAACATAAGCTAACACAAAAGAGTAGCAACATGATTTGTATTACTCTAAGCTATATAAAGATTATAAAAGCTTGAAACATATGTTCTTATATTTTAGAAAATGCAAGCACAATCTAAGGTCATATCAAATGCTTGAAAATAGAGAGGCCAAGTAGAATGGCACAATCTGCAAGTTCAGATTTAATAACAAACACTACATAGGCTAATTCTCAGTGCTGAGAAATTTATTCTATCTAACAACAACCATAAAATGAAGAAAGGGCTGCTTAAATAAGCTAGCCCACCACCTTAAGGCTCCAACAAGAAATATGCTCCAACACAGGTGCCAATGAGAAAGATTCCCCAACACAAGTGCTAATAGAAAGCTGGAAAGGTAGCACACCAACAGGGACAATCTGAGGAGAGATGGGCTACCCAGCGACAAAGGGAAAGGAAACGCGGCAGTAAAATGGAAATGGTTGCAACAACCATCCAACAAAAATGACGAACACCCGAACAATTGCCACGCAGAGAGCTCCCGACAAAGGTAACTACAGTGTGGGCCCCATTTGAATAGAAAGCAGGTAGAGGTGATGTGTCAAGCAACTAAAGCCCAAAAAAAGGAAAGAGAAGCATCTTAAAGGGAAGCTCTGATAGGACGCCACATGGCGGTGGTCAGAAAGTTGCGATCGATACCAAAAAAAGGAAAAGCCACAGAAAAAAAAGATTGCGAAGGAAAAGAGCAGTGCGTAAATAAATATTCACACATACTCTATCAGCTGAAGAATACAAGATATGTCTTGACTTAGAGATTATTCTAAATTCAAGGTATTCCTCTTTCAAAGATGTGGTCTCTACTATCTACAATTCAAGTTATTTAATGTTGTAGTTAGGCCTATTAGTGTACTTTCATGCCATAATCTTAATTTGTGTAGCCAAAGGTTTAAGGTACATGAAGTTCCTCTCTCTTTTCTCAATGAGATAAATTTATTTAATAAAAATGGAGAATATTGGTAAAAATATGGATCCTTGGCATGATGATTACTCTAGTTATACCCCTTCATATACACTCCATCTTATGTTTCAAAGTTTGGATTGTGTGATGAATATGGATTTGAAGAATACTTTAGTGAGACCTTATCATGATACAAAACTAGTTTTTTATCTTCTTCTACTCCATCACATATCCTACAAGAATCCATGCAAGAACTATCAAATATTAAAATAAAAATAAAGATGTTTGAAATTGATATATTATGGTCCAAGACCCAAAAGGCATGTTTTCAATTTCAATGGTTATCTTAATTAAGTGTAGATTCCTTATTCAACTTCTACCTTCTTATTTTGCTAACTATTATTTTTGTTTTAGAAAAATCTAGTCCTCTTCCTATTTTTATGGGAGATTTTTCATTTGTGTACGAGTATACTTATTTCCACTGGGGCAACAGTGGGGCATCTGAAAAAATTTAAAAAACTGAATTTTGATCTTAGCAAGGTTATTCTTTGAACCAACGCAGCAGGTACATTTCTTCAAAGAGGGGAAAAATGTAGACACTTGAAATATCCAAATTGATATCATACACTCGATTCTGATTAACTAACTTTGATTCTTCCTTGATCATTTCTTTACTAACTGATTAATTGAATAATCTTTATTTAATTAATTCATCAAAATTCCTCTTTGATTAAATAAATCAACTTTATTTAATCAAATCCTAATGTTCTCTCTTTCATTAAATAAATTAACTTTATTTAATGTTCTTCATTTAATTGAATAAATTAAATTTTTTTAATTAAATTACTAATCTCTCAACTATCCTCTCATTTGATTTAAATAAATCTAACTATCTAAATCAAATGTCAAATCAACTAATTCCATGTAAGTTAATTAATCATTAATTAACTCCTAACACTAATTCCTCTAGCTTTTGCAAGTTGCACATGTAAATCAATTTATTTGATTTACTAATTATTCTCTTTTCATTCAAATATGGCATATTCTTGGAATATTCCACTTATTTGAATTCTCCCTCCCAAAGGATTTTTATCCTCCAACTTGGCATTTAAAGCTCTTACATGTCCTCTCCTTGAGCCAACTTGGCATTAATTCATCTTACATCCTCTCTTGCACAAGTCACCTCTTCAAATTCAAATTTCACTTACATACATTTAACATGCACATTGTTCAAAATGTGCTCCACCTCCCTTTATTAGCATGTTGACAAGTGGCACAATGTCATTGGTCCCTTCTTTAATCCCACATTCATCCTATTCTTCAATCTTCAACTCTTCTTCATTATAAATAGAGGCCTTCTCTATCGATTTGGAATCCACAATCATTCACAACTTTATGCAAGTATATTATAGTCATTTGAGTTCAAAGCATCCATGATTTCATCCATATTTTCATCCACGTTAGCATGAAACCTATCATCCATAGCTAGGTTATTGGCATTTTTCATCAAGCTTATCAAGGAATTAGGAAAGGGCTTCTTTCCACATCAAAGAAGTACCAATTCCCCCATGGGATGCTGGTTTGAGCATTTAAAATAAGATTTCATTAGCTTTTATTTGATATTTTATAGGTTGTTTTCTTGTTCTTGTGTTTGAATGAATTACATGGGGAATGTTTGGTTTAAACTTGTTTAAGGACTAATATTTATTTGTTTTTCCATGTTTGAATAGGTCTAGGCTGAAGCATTCACATTTTGGTGCCCACCATGGGGCCTAGCCCCATTTTTAATATTTTTCTTGCAAGTTTCATCAATAGGTCCATTGTGAATTCTGATGTAGCCCATCCACTGTCCATTTCAGTGCATTGTGGTGACTTTTGACACATCAAAGCCCTATTATAAAACATCCACAACCCATACCAATGCATTTACTTCCTCCAGTGCATTTACCTCCTGTTTCAGCTCATTTACCTCTTGTTTCAGTGCATTTACCTTTTATTCCATCATATTTACCTCATGTTTTAGCACATATACAGGATAGTTTAGTGCATATACTCTTTTTTTTAGTGCATATGCTCTCTATTTTTTTTTTGCTTTTATAGTCAATCTTAAAATGGCCATATCTTGGTCATACAAAGGTCTTTTTTGAAGCTTGTTTTTTGAAATGGGGTAGAATTTCATAAGCTATGCAATGGTGTAGGTGTTTCTTAACTTTGATAGAGATAAAATTTTCAAATTTTCACCCAATGTCAAATCACAATGAAACTTGGTCTAAGTTTTGGAGTTTCTATGCTTAATCATTTATCTAACCCTCATATCTTCTTGTTTATTGATTTCATCTAACATTTGGAACTTGGATTACAGGTTTTAAAGGATCATGGAGCATGGAAGTGAAAGAAAAAGCATTTGATACTCATTGTAATAGTTTTTTTAAACACTCATGGTAAAATAACCTACCATATATTTTCCTTACATGCTTTAGGACCAACTAGCATTACTTTGGGCTTAAAATTAACCATCTACACAAGCTTTGTCAAAGTTGGTTAAAAAGAACATTAGAAACTCACTAGTTCTTGGATTTGGTTAAAATTGAACAATCAAATCCACACTCAAGTTTGGTGCTTTAAAAATAACTCACTAGTGTCTTCAAGGATTTAAAATGAACATGTGTTTATCTTGTTTTGTAATCCTTTTTACAAAATAATACCATTGAATGCATATACACTTCACTCGTGCTTCACAATGATCTTGAGAATCAAAAGCATTTTGGTGATATTAAGTTGTCTAAAATATTGCCTCCACAAACTTGCAAATTTGTTCACGCAAGCTCTTGAAATTGAAGCAAGCTTGCTAGTGTGAGAAAGGACATTGTATGTGTCTCTCTTTGTTCACGCAAGCAAAGATTGATTGAACTATGGATGCACCTACTCACTTTTATTTTCCTTTAGAGGGCCTTCCTTGGTGGGAAAGTACTCACCCCAAGGGAATGACCCAAGTGGTAATGAGCATAAGCCAAGCTCAGAGCAAAGCTTGCTAGTGTGAGAAAGGACATTGTGTGTGTTCTCTCTTTGTTCACGCAAGCAAAGATTGATTGAACTATGGATGCACCTACTCACTTTTATTTTCCTTTAGAGGGCCTTCCTTGGTGGGAAAAAGTACTCACCCCAAGGGAATGACCCAAGTGGTAATGAGCATAAGCCAAGCTGAGCAAAGCTTGCTAGTGTGAGAAAGGACATTGTGTGTGTTCTCTCTTTGTTCACGCAAGCAAAGATTGATTGAACTATGGATGCACCTACTCGCTTTTATTTTCCTTTAGAGGGCCTTCCTTGGTGGGAAAAAGTACTCACCCCAAGGGAATGACCCAAGTGGTAATGATCATAATCCAAGCTCTTCCAAATTGCTATATAAATTTGTGGTTGCGATAAAAAATGTAAACAATGGGAAGTGGTGCATGATAAATCTCTCCTAGTGTCTTTATGATGCATAAAGCCCTTTTTCTAAGGGTTGGGATATCTCTCACAAGGAGTTTATCATTGCACCCCCTAAACTGGATGCCCTTATTACAAACCTTCGTTTAGAAACCAAAATCCCGATATTTGTTGGCGTCAAGAGGTTAGACCTCCAGAGTCGTCCCACATATTTACAGTTCTTCGTAGTGATGAAAATTTCATCATGGGAGATTCATGAGAAATGAAGCCATGCTTACCCATAGAAGTGAGTGTTTTGGAGGGGAGCCAGTGTGGTCAAGCTTCTAGTCATCCACTCTGAATAAGTGTAGCTAGATTTATCCAAGTGGGAGTTCAACAAATATTTTCTTTTCCATCCTAGGATTGTGAAATATTTGAGTCAGTTAAACACATTGCTTGGATCCAAAATCTTGAAAAAAAACATTCAACAAGGACATCAAATTTAAAACCTTTAGAAGGAGCAAATACCTTTGAAAAATCAAAGTGCTATTGCTTGTCCCTAGGGATTTCATCCTTAGATGCTTCTAAGTATTTGGGTTTATATCTCAATTTTCTCTCTCTAAAGTCAACATTAGGGAAATATTGCCTTGATTCTCTTGATTTCCACATAATGGACCTTGTGAGATGAAAATAAATTGAGATGTAGACATTCAGTTTGAAACTAAGCAAGAAGTGTACATGTGGTAAAATAAATTCTTTAATCAAGATGAAATTAGTTGAACCCCACACATGTGCTTGGTCTCTTTTAGTCATATGGTTTTCCATGCAAACATTGGTCTTTTGGTTTGAACCACTCTTAGGGAAAAACATGTTCTTCACTATCTTGGTCTTGTAAACAAGGTTCTCCTTAGGTTCATCTAGGATCAAATCAACACTTTCATCCATCCTCAAAACATCAATCAAATCCCATCTCAAAAACAACTCTTAGAATCTTGGGAAAATCCTTCATACTAGACTTTTGGAAAATCCTTTAAATCAAATCAAAATCATCTTGTTTGACTAGGTGTGTGTAGATGAATCCTTCTTCATACACTTGGTTAAATTATCACCTTGTGGAAAAGTTTATTCCAAGACAACATCTAACCTCTTGGATTTTATTAGTTCATTATCAAATCCAAATCAAGTCAAAATAAAATCCAAATCAAATCCAAAATCAAAAAAATCCAAAAGTCCTAAAGTCTAGTATCGATCCAAAGCTCCTAAAAATTCAACACCCATAGCATTCACCCCTTCCATCCTTCATCTGATCATTGGTCCTAAATTCCTTAGAGGCCAACAAGGTCAAAACACAAGAAGAATATGGAATATAAAATTTATTCATACATCATGAGTAATATAAATCAACCAAGTTATCAAAGCCTTACAAAACCAATGGATTATCAAAACTCACATTTATACAATCCATACATGGAATCATTATCTCCTACAAACCTCAATGGTACAACAAATGTAAGTATGCCCAATCTAAATTTTGGAACACCTTTCCCTATGGTAGATTTAAGTCAAAGTCCAAACATACAAATCTATCAACCAAACAATCAATGCATGAGTCTTCAACAAAACAACATTATCCCACCAAATCCATACATGTCAAATGTGAATATACCAAGTACAAGTTTACCAAACATGAACATTTCAAAACCACACTTTGTAAACTTTGGGATAGATATGTTTGTGAATCATACAAATGTTGTTCAAAGTCCAAACAATATGTTAACAACTCCATGTATTGATGCAAGTAAAGGTAACACCATGCAAGATAAAAGTTACCTAAATCAAGGCAATGTGATTCCCAACCACAACAATTTTCAATTTCAACCTATAATGCAAAATTTAAACATCATCCCAAATCACAACATTGTCCAAAATAAATTTGTCCATGATACCATACAAACACCACAAGTATACATTTCAAATATGCTTGAATAAAAACTAAATCAACTATATAAAGGGTGTCAAGATCAAAATCAAGATCAAATTTTGCAAGATCAAATTGCTTCACTTGCCAAAATAATTGACTCATTGCGCCAAGACCCATCTCCACCCCAAAATCAATATAATCTTCTATTTGTCAAACCATGTCATCAAAGCATTGAGTTGTGTCCACAACCACATCAAGAATAATATCTCTAATGTCAAGAGGTTGGATATCAAGATCCATAACATCAACAACAAACGCAATCACCACGTCTCAGAGATCAATCACCACATCTCCAAAATCTATTACCACAAGGTCAATTTAAAGTACAAATCTCACAAGGTAACAAACGAAAATACACACCACTTGGGGAACCAATCGAATCAGTCATGCAACAATTGGTACAAGCAAATCTCATCAAAATCCCCATTTATGAAAATTATCAAGAGCCTCAAGTTAAACCACCATGGTATAACGAGAAGCACCTTTGTGATTTTCACAAACTAAAGGGACACACAACATAAAATTGTATTCGACTCAAAAATCTCATCCAAGACCTTATTGATCAAAAAATAATAACTATTAAGGATAATGATGAAGATTCAACAACTAGTGATATCATTGACAATCTGCCCACCACAATTTTTGAAAATAATGATCAAGATCTATCCATCAATGAGCACCTTGAAGATTTTTCTACCTCATCCAATGATCAAATCAACATTCATCAAGAGTCACTTTTTAATCATGATCAAAACCCCCCAACAATATCCAACAATGATCCAATTCAATAAATGTTAACATCATTTGATCCTATGGTTGAAAGCATGGACAATCTCTCCACCACAATCGTTGAAAACAATGATCAAGATCTATCCATCAATGAGCACCTTGAAAATGTTTCTACCTCATCCAATGATCAAATCAACATACATAAAGAGTCACTTTTTAGTCATGATCAGAACCCCTCAAACAATGATCTATTTCAAGGAGTGTTAGAATTATTTGATCCTATTTACATAATCCACAATCCATCGACCAATGATCATGTTGAAAATGTCTCTACATCACCTAATGAGTTAGAGGACATATCTCAAGAATTTATTCCAAAGCATGATCAACATCTTTCACCAAAGTCTAGCAATGGTCCTTTCCAAGACATATTGATGTCCTTTGAACTCATGGTTATAGATACTGAAGGAATCCTCAACTCAACATTTGATCCAAGTCCACTCAAAGATCAAGAGGATATTGAGCCACTTCCCATGTCTAATGAAGATGTCCAAGAGCCCTTTATAAGCAATTCATCCTTTGAAATTGACCCATGTCAAGAACTTGATCCCAAGTACATTGGAAGCAATTCTAACATTAACCAAGATCAAGAATTTGTATCTTCACAATACTACCATGATCTAATGGGAACTCTCATATCTATACAATTTTTCACAAATAATGATCATATCTATATAAAAAATACTCCCCCATCTACCCATGAGATGCTTTCTTTGGATGGACACATAAATGATCTTCATTTAGAACAAGATTCCTTTACTCCTAACACTATTACACAAAAAGAGCAGGTTATTGATTCCTATAGTCAAACTGAGTTGTCAACATAAAGATCAGATATATCCCAATTTTAGATTGAGGACATCATATATGAAGATATCCACCATTATACACTCAAGGAAATAGGTCAGACCAAACAGGATATTCTAGAGTCAGCAGAGCAACAAATTGAAATGACATCATCTGCAATAGTCATTTATCAAATAATGCATTCTAAATAGGAACTCTCGAAACAAGCAAAATCAAAGCATGAAGGTACTACTTCCCCAATACTAGGGGTAACGTCATCTCAAGAAAACATCAACATAGGGAGCATGAAGAATCCTTATGATGAAACCGATGTTAATACTGCAACCAGTCACATCATGAATCTTCATCCACCCATCGCCCCATTCACAAATTGGGACCAACATCAAAATGAAGATTTGAATCAAATCACAAAGAAATTTATCAAAGAAAAAGAAGTTGGAAGCATAATGGACAAATCAAATACAAGTGGATACCAAAGAATACAAATAAATATTATCCTTATCAAACTCCATTAGTCAAAGAAACTATGGAGAAAAATAAAAAAGGGAAAAGTATCCATCAAAGATGTCCACAAAGGAAAAATCAGGCTTCTTAAGAAACATACAAAGTATATCAAATAGCTAGTCCTAATTCCATGCACACTTCCCTATCCACCCATCATTGCTCATCTTCCCAAGTTTGGAAAGTCAAAGGTTCCAAACTATCAACCAATCCATCTTTTATTCCTAAACACACTCCATCCACTCCTCCATGCATGATATCCAATTCTCACATTGACCATGTATTGGCTGCCACCCTTCATCATATGGATTTAGAAGGCACTCTATTGTGATGTGCGCACAAAGACAAAGTTAACTCTGGTATCAACAAAGCAAATCATGAATCTCAAAAGTTGTATTCAAGTGCACGTATCTTGGCAAAGCAACTTCTTCAAGCAATTTATCGATGGTACCTTATGACAGAAGCATCTACATTGACACCACCAGGTGGTTCAACATGAACTTAAAATCAAAATAAATAAAAAAATAAAAAATCATAAAAATAGTAAAGAAAAAAATCATCCTCTAGTGAAAACCACTATGGTGGCACTTTGGATAGGTACCATGATGAAAACCTAGCAAACATGTGTCATGTGTAGAATCGAGCATCTATGTGTTCCATTTCAAGTGGAAGCATCTCATCCCATCCATAATAAACCCATTCATCCATGGACCATTTATCCAATCCATTTTCATCCATCTACATCCATAGTTCAAGTTATCTTGATCTTGAAAAAATTCGGTGTACACTTTATACTTGCTTATGGTAGACATCTTGACATGAGTCATTTTCATTGATCTTATCCTACCTAGCATTATTTGAGCCATGAAGCATTATCCAAATGAGCATCCTTTGTTTGAACATCTTATCTTTTAACAAGATAATCCTTGGCATCATTTGCATGCTTACCATATCCATCCATCCATACATCTATCCAGGCATCCACCCATGGAATTCCATACATTGCTAGACACTAGGGGAAAATTTTTACATCTTGCTTTGGGAATAAATCTTGATCTATATCTTCCAACTTATGTGGTGATCCAAACATTGGAAAACGTGAAGTTAAATTAGTCAAAGCATTTGTGAACCAAAATCCAAATCACTAGCCCATGGCATATTTTGAGAAAAAGACATTCCTTATCAAGCTTCATCTTTCATCAAACATCAATCCAAACAAACAATATCAATTGCATCTAACGTGTTCTTCAACATCACATCAAATCATTCAAAACAATTTTTTTGTTCCAAACTGAGCTTCAAAATCTTGATCAATCAAATCCAATCAATCCATCACATCTTGGGATATCCTTCCCAATCCTTGTGTTGCTTGACACTATCCTTGCATTTTTTTGTATCCTCAACAATGTTATCATCATCAATCAATCAAATTCAATCAATCCCTCATCATCTTGGGATATCCATCCTAATCCTTGTGTTGCTTAACAATATCCTTGTATTGTTTTGTATCCTCAACAATGTTATCATCATCAATCCATTGATCTGATCAATCAACCTTAGCTTGGTTTTCAACAAAATCCCAAAACAGAGCATTGATATCATCACACAGCCATATCCAAATAGTCAAAATCATGCAAAAATCCAAAAACATTCAAAAAATCAGAAAATCCAAAAACATTCAGAAAATTGGGAAAACCCAAAAACATTCAAAACATTTGAAAATACCAAAAACAACCTCAAAACATTTCAAAACATCAAAAACATCCAAATATTTGAAAAAAACCCATCCATCCCATTCACCCGCAATAAAATTCCACTCATAATAAATCATCATCATCCCCAACCTTTGGTAAGACAATCAGAAACAAGTCTAGCAGGTTAAGAGTGAAAACTAAAACATCAAGGTCTCAAGTCTAGATCAGTAGGTAAATAAGTTGGTAAAATATTGATACTAATAGCCCATCATCCAATCAATCCCAAAATCATCTAATAACATAATTTCCTAGGATGCATCTCCTACAATGGACATCAACATCAGGTATCACCGTAGTTTAGTCTTTGCTAGAGGTATGAAGAACATTGGCTTGTTTGTTTACTTGATCTTTGTCCTGTTGATTTATCCTATTGCGCTCATTACAATGACCTCTTGATGATGTCTAAACAAAAAAATTTAGAGAGAAAGGAATGGGGCTTTGATCATTATCTTTTATTTGTTGTGCTTGTTAGATATTCTTGTAATATAACTTTGGTCATGCGTGTTTTGTTTGGTTTGTAGAGAGGGTGTTTTAAGTGTCTTATTGGCCACATAGGAAGGCTCGATTTTCTATGTTTTGGTCTGAGATGTTTGAAATATCTAAACTGCATTCAAATAGGGTTTTGTATGCTAGGTGTGAACAAGGATACTCCTATTTGATTGTCAAGTCAAATTCCATCACACTAGGTACAATGCCATCCTGGTTCTTTATAACTTGATGCATCGTGCCTATGTGTGTTATCAAACATAAGGTAAGTAATACCTTTTAAAATCCCAATTTCTGATAAGCAAAACATCACCAACATTCATCATCATATCTAATAAAGTCTCGGTAGATCATGGAATTGTTGGATCCTCTTTTCATCATCTCATTTCTTCTATCCTCTTTTCACACTAACATAAAATCATGTCCATCATGCATCCACAAACCATTAGCATACATACATCTCATAATCATATCATATCATCCATCTCACATACATTGCATCATCATTTAAAGATGTTTAGGATAATATAGATTTGTTATTTTAAGCATCTTAATCCATCTCATTTACATCATCATCATAACCATCCATATGCCCATCTTAAACCTCTTTGTCGTGAGATTGACCCTTAAATCAAACTTTTTTCTCGATCTCTCGAGGGTGCAGTGTACCAGTATACTTCTTTCCACTAGGGAAATGGTAGGGCATCTAAAAAATCATGAAATTTTTGAATTTTGATCTCAGCAAGGTTATTTTATGAACCAACGCAACAAGTACATTGCTTCAAAGAGGGGCAAAATGTAGACACTTGAAATATCCTAATTGATATCATACACTCAATTTTGATTAACTAACTTCGATTCTTCCTTGATCATTTTTTTACTAACTGATTAATTCAATAATCTTTATTTAATTACTTCATTAAAATTCCTCTTTGATTAAATAAATCAACTTTATTTAATTAAATCCTAATAATTCCTCTTTGATTAAATAAATCAACTTTATTTAATGTTCTTCATTTAATTGAATAAATCAAATTTATTTAATCAAATTACTAATCTCCCAACTATCCTCTCATTTTATTTAAATAAATCTAAATATCTAAATCAAATGCCAAATCAACTAATTCCATCTAAGTTAATTAATAAATTAATTAACTCCTAACACTAATTCCTCTAGCTTTTGCAAGTTGCACATGTAAATCAATTTATTTGATTTACTAATTATTCTCTTTTCATTCAAATATGGCATATTCTTGGAATATTCCACTTATTTGAATTCTCCCTCCCAAAGGAATTTTCTCCTCCAACTTGGCATTAAAATCTCTTACATGTCCTCTCCTTGAGCCAACTTGGCATTAATTCCTCTTACATCCCCTCTTGCACAAGTCACCTCTTCAAATTCAAATTTCACCTACATGCACATTGTTCAAAATGTGCTCCACCTCCCTTAATTAGCATGTTGACAAGTGGCACAATGCCATTGGTCCCTTCTTTAATCCCACATTCATCCTATTCTTCAATATTCAACTCTTCTTCATTATAAATAGAGGCCTTCTCTATTGATTTGGGATCCACAATCATTCACAACTTTATGCAAGTATACTATAGTCATTTGAGTTCAAAGCATCTATGATTTCATCCATATTTTCATCCAAGTTAGCATAAAACCTATCATCCATAGCTAGGTTATTAGCATTTTTCATCAAGGATCAATCAATCATCATCAAGCTCATCAAGGAATTGGGAAAGGGCTTCTTTCCACATCAAAGAAGCACCAATTCCCCCATGGGATGCTAGTTTAAGCATTTAAAATAAGATTTCATTTGCTTTTACTTGATATTTTTCCTTGTTTTCTTGTTCTTGTGTTTGAATGAATTTCACGGGGAATGTTTGGTTTAAACTTGTTTATGGACTAATATTTATTTGTTTATCCATGTTTGAACAAGTCTAGGCTGAAGTGTTCACAATTTGATTTTAAGTTTTTTATAGTTCATAAATAAATGGACTCTCACATACCCTATATAGCAAGGTATCCTATTGAGAAGGACAACTACAATTTGCATGTATTAGACTGAATAAGATTTTTTGTTAGATTCTACTCAAAATCTTCATGTATGATTGAAATAAAATAAAGAGAAGATATTTTGGTAGCATGCTTTCCTGAGAGTAATTAAAGAAGATCTTGTGGATGCAGCAGTTTATGCAAGGGCCACTTGACATATTGCAGAGCCACATTAGTTTATTTGAGTAATTAGATTATGTATTACAAGTTTAATTTGTAGTTTTTAGTTTATGCTATTATTAATTTTTTGTTGTAAATTTTGAATTGGAAGTCTTTAGTTAATATTATGTCCAAACTCTGGAAGGTTAGTTGAATTAAGAACTATTGCAACATGAACATTTATTAAGTTACAGTCATAAGTGATAAGTACCTATAGCAATTAAATATTTATTAGTATTCACTTACTCTATTTTGAAGATAAAAATGAATTTCAATTAAAATATTTTGATGGATTTATCTATGTTCAATTTACCTATACTCGGTCGATGTAGGATGTCTAGGATTATTGAATGCATATATGTTGCCAACATCATCTAAAGTGTATGACTCCTTGGTTGATAATTAAATGAATCCCTCTCTTGAATAATGAATAACTTAATATAGGATTTTTAGGTTCGTTGAGCTATGTGTATGATCATCTACACTAGTTAATTAGACATTAGGGGAAGGTCTACATTTTTGGCACCATTATCAAGGATGGTGCTAAGTTCAAAATTCTTATTTATGTTTTTAAAATATTTTCAAAGCTTTTGTAGATTAGTATTTTTTTGTTTCAGTAGCATTAGGACCAATAGATATTTAAGAATCAACAAATAACTATTTGCTAATAGTGTGCAAGTACTACCAATTAAAGATCAAATAACTATTGTATACAAAGACAAAGAGACACTCTGTGAAGATTTCTCCCTTCAATTGATGAAGAATTTGAAGGCATTAGTGCACACAGAGAACCTACTGAGAGAATAAACAAAGAATAACCATCCCTCACACTAGTAGCTACTCTAAACATAGAGGATACTTCTAGAAGACATATTAACACCATGGCTAAGGAAGTGGTGGAAAATTCAGCAAAACATGTGACATGTGATTTTCCAATAAAAAACTAAGAAAGGGTCGCTACTCTTAAGAACATACCCCCTTCGGTATTACAAATTTTCTATGGATTGGTTACTAAGGACCCAAACACATTCTTTTTTGAATTTGATGTTCTATGTCAAAGTTATGGTTATACTATGAATGGTCACAGACTCAAGCTCTTTCTAGTCACATTAAAGGATGTCGCTTTGTGATGGTTCATGGGATTGGGGAGAAATGCGGCACCCAATTGGGAAACAATGAAATCTAAATTCTTGTAGAAATATCAATATTATTGTAGAGGAAAAGACAGAAAGAAAGATGACATCTTTAAGATGTCATAAAGAGAAGATGAACCACTTGAGGATTATGTGGAAAGATTTCAATTTTGTCTAAAGAAATCACATCAGAACAAGCTCTCCCTCAAGTCATTAAAATTGGTATTTTTGGGAGGAGTACATGAAGACTGCATGGACACTTTAAACCTCATAGGGGAAAAATATATCTCACAACTACCTTTTGAGGAAATTTTCAAGGTATATATAAACTATTTGAGATCATCAATAAAGAAGGATAAGGTCGATAGAACCTCTTCTTCCCATAAAACATCCATTGGGTTATCAAGGGTGGAACCCAATAACCTATTGTCCAACATGGAGGACATAATCAACCATCTAGTTACCCAATTGGACAGCTTGCATATCAAGAAAAAGTAGGAGGAAGTGGAAGCAGCTCTCAATGAATGTTGTCCACATTGTTGCCAGAAGAGGATAAACTATAAATACAAGAATTCAACTAGCATTTCTAATGAAAAGCAAGGGGTCTAAATTTCAAGCCTTGGACAATAAAGAAGGCCAACTATTTTACATTTCTCAACGTAAACTATGGCAACAAAGATAAGGTATGTCTTAATATCCATTGTCTTACAATATGTTGTTTCATGAGGGTAATTCAAACTTCTTACATTGGAATAATCAATTGGAATAATACATAAAATCAATTGTGGCCAATGGTCCAAGCACCTAATTGGGCTCTATGAATATTAAATTCCTTGAGAACCCTCTGGGTGGTTTTTGATTTTGCTAAGTATAGGCCCACACCTCATCTATTTGAACAATCTTCATGTCCCTTTTTGTAGAACTTCATCCGCTGCCACCATGTGTCCGCCAGACACTCCTCGTGGGGAACCCTTCCCTCACTCTCCTACCAGCTTCTGCCATGGTTCCATGTGTCATCACCATGGGCACTTGAAGGCTGCTTCCCTTTGCTTTTCAATCGGGCCCCATCCACGTGCCACGTAATGTCTTTCCACGTTCACTTTTTGGGTGGACCCCACAGTCAGTGCCGATAGTAAAGAATGCCTCCACATGTCTTCACCGCACAATTTTTCATCACAAGGAGGAGGAATCAATGAATGGGCCCTGACCTGTTGCCATGTGTCTCTTTCGCAGGGACTTCATCGAATGGAAGGAGAGAGTGAGCAAAGTGCCCGGCCAAGTTGCCACATGTTCTAATTGCCTTCATGGGTGAGTAACACATGTCTACACAAGAGTTTGTTGGGACCACTGCCATCATTCAAAGGGGATGCATCCGTTTGAGGAGCGACTATGTTCCATGGCCCAAATCTTTTCTATTACAATGACTGAAGGAAATCATTGTTGTAGGCATTATTGCTCATGATAAGAGATCTTTTCTATTACTGGCCCACCAGGTGGTGAGATTTTTATTAATAAATACTGCTTCTTTCTTTTGAAAATGAGTTCAGAATATACACAAAAATTAGGGGAAAGACACCAAGCCTTGTGTATTGTTTTTTAGATTATTGTATAAGACTCTTAGATTGTGTCATTATTGTTCTAAATTATTTATTTGCAGAACTTCTATGATTTCAATATAAGCTTTTTGATTTAGACCATGTCTTTTGACTCTTCTTTTTAGTAAATGTATATGGGACTTATTTTATGTCATTAGATAAATTATTCAATTTTTCTTCTTTATTTTTTTTATTCTAGGACATAGTAGATTGTTGAACGGACCCTTAAATCTCATCCAAATGATAGATTTATCATGCCTTACATCTAAATATTGGTGCATTTCCTTAGCTAGATCTTTATTTTTTATATTTGCTTCCTTTTCCCATTCCAAAACCCCAAGTATAGAAGAATCCAACTTCTTTCAAAACCCAAAGGTCACTCAATTTAGCGCAATTGGTCCCCCCATTAACTAAATTTCCCATAAAGGTTGTTACCTTGCCAATTTTTGGCATCAACAGTTTCTTTTTTTTGGCATGCCTAGTGAGACTGCTTAAATGTATCTAAATCTAAAGAGGGTGTATGAGCCATCAGCCTATTACTAGATCCTAAACAATGAATAACCCTAGTTTTTTAGTGACGCCACTTGGAATAGTACAAGTCAAAACCCATATAGTGAATGTTTTGCTCCCTCAACCCCTTGTGCTAACCATGTTTCCAATCAGTAACAAAAATTATGTGGCATGGGATGTCGGGAGTCCTCTTGTAGTAGCAATAACACCTATTGTTTGGGTCCCTATCTTGGTCTCTGCTTTAAATGCTATACATAAATTTACCAGAGGTGGATCAAGAACACCATCCGAACATCTACAAGATGTGGTGGACATGTGTTTGGTGCATGGATTTATAGACCAAAATATAGTGCTAAGGTTGCTTACAACCTCTTTCAGGGGTAAAGCTCTGGATTGGTACCACACCCTGCAAGCTAATACTATTGCTACCTAGGACCAACTTGGAGACCCTTTCTATGAAAGATTCTTGAATGATGGAGACAGGTCTTCGTAATATCATCAGATAGAAATCATAAAGTGGGCCCCATATGAAGCCATGACTGACTTCAATGCTTGATTCCATATAACTTGGTAGAGAATTCAGGCTGCTATCCACCCATCGGCCGATTTGACATTCATATTCTACTTGAATTCCATCAATGCTAACATCTCAATGATGATCCAGTCCCTTAGTGGAACCACTCTACCAGGTGCATACAATGTCATAGTCAAAGTGGAGAACAATCTGATAGATGTCAGAAAGTTTCTACCTTGGCCCATCATGCCTATGTTTCCCAAGATATCAGTTCCCACCCAAGAATTTTATCTACCAGTGTGCCCACTCCTCCTCAATCCATGTACACATATCCAGCGCACCATAGAACGTTGCTTCCACATCTGGCTCTTCAAAAGATGAGATGAGCGATGTCAAGGAAATGTTGCAGACCATCACCAATGAAATAACTATCATCAAGTAGAACCAGCTTGCACCCTTGAAACCAATCTATCAAAATTATCAAGGTGGAAGGTCTTCTTATCAATAAAACTAGTTCCAAGGAGGCTCGCACAAAAATCCATAGGCGCAAACAACTAATCAAATAGTACTAGTACCTTCTCCATTTTAGAGTGCTAACACAAGCTCGAGCAGAGAACTGAGAGTGGGGAAAAACAATCTAGTCAAAGATATCAATCCTTGGTGCTTCCCTTGTGGAAACACACATATGATCCAAAATTTCCCTCACGGAAATCTACAACAAAAGCTGATAGAACAACGCAGCCAAGGCACGCCGTTGAACCATGGAGGTTATGTATATGTCTCTTTGCAAATGGAAAATGCGGTACTCACTGCACAAATGCAAGGGATATCCTTGGTGCAAGAAACAAATATTGCTCCTGATCACATGCTCTTCTCATGGATGGAAGAAGAAGAGGCGGTGTTTGCAAATAATACCTCCACATCAAAAACTCTGCAAGTACAATCTGATTACAACTCAAAGAGGACATTCATAGGCAAACCAGTCATTCCACAACTAGTCAATCCACAGCCCAAAAGTGCTTCCTACCAGACACCTAGTACCTCCACAACTATACAACCACGAAGGGAAATTGTTATAACTAGAGCTAAGGAGCAAAAGCCTTCAAATCCACCACTGTTTAATATGGTGGAACAATTGAAAAAATAATTTGCTAATGTGTCTCTTTGGGATATCTTAGCTATTCCAGAGAAAAATACATTGTTGTAGAAAGCTCTCTAGGAAGATCCAATTAATGAGCCAATGGAGCAATCGCTCAAGGTAAAGGTTGTTGACTCACTGTCCCTTGCCAAATTTCTCACAAATAGTACTAAAGGAGCCTCTACCAAAGTTAGAGATAAGCAAAAACTGAAACCCTTCTTCCTAACTCTTATTGTGGGAGATAAATTATTGCACAATGTCATGATTGACTCTGGCACTAGCACCACCATCATGCCCAAGCAGATAGTTGAAGCCTTAGGACTTAGCTATGAACCCTTAAAAAGGGGGGTTATGCAGCTTGATGGGAAGAAAGTTGAAACTATAGGTGTCATCAAAGACCTCCCCTTGACTCTATTCTCCTGCCCTAGCATCATAGTTCCACAAGATACTATGATCATAGATGTTCCCCCCATGTTTGGCCTTTTCCTATCTTCAAAATTCACTTCAAAGATAGGCAAATATCTATCTTTGAATTGGTCACACTTGATCCTAAGGACCAAGCATGGAGCTAAAATGAAAATAGTTTCTGAAGCTCTGCATTCAGAACATGTGGCTAATGAAGCCATGATCAACTTTGAGGCTGCCCATACCTCTTTCACCAAGGAGGAAATGTATTGCATTGAGTTACTAGAGGAAGAAAAAGTCATCGAAGATCAGACTGATTAAGAAGAAGTTATCTTAAGTGAATACATAGACATTGATCCTTTCGGCAACTATCATGCTACCTGGTTAGGCACTTATGTCATCTATGATGAAGATCAATTACTTTCGAAGGTCACAAAGGAACCTAACAACGATCAAGTTTCAGAGCTATGGACGCTACACTTTGATGGAGCAAGATGCAAAGTTAGCATAGGAGATGAGATATGTTTGATATCCCCACACAATGAAAAGACACTTCGATCCTTCTACTTCTAGTTTGCTTTTTCAAACAATGAAGCTAAATATGAAGGCCTAGTGCAAGGTCTAAGCCTTGCGGAGCAGATGGGCATCAAGAAATTAATGGTGTTCAGAGATTATAAACTACTAGTCAACCAAGTCTGAGGGGTCTCTACTATAAAGAATATTCACAGTGGTCCTATAGACATCGAGTTTGGGACCTGATCGAAGGTTTTGAAGCCTTCAACATCTAGATAGTGCCCCAAAAAAAAAATATTGACATGGACTGCATGACCACAATCGGATCTTAGTTTGACCTTGCCTCTGACCTAATTCATTAAAAAAAC
The DNA here is from genome assembly GCA_007258455.2 of Sequoia sempervirens. Classification (NCBI taxonomy): domain Eukaryota; kingdom Viridiplantae; phylum Streptophyta; class Pinopsida; order Cupressales; family Cupressaceae; genus Sequoia; species Sequoia sempervirens. Next base: position 25,186 of record VDFB02007826.1, on the reverse strand, counting down.
TTTGTACGAGTGACAGTTCAACTCAAAATTCCACATAATGATCAGAGCTGGCAAGTGTTTGACAATGATGAACACAACACCTCATTCATCCAAGAGTCAGGAGAGTTTTCCAACCAACTCCAACCGAAGATTGTTGAAGCCTACGATGGAAAAATCATTCAGCTAAGATCAAAAAAGCTTTTGAAGGGACTAGTCACTCTCAAAAACCTATTCGATTGTGATGATGCAAGGAATGATAAGAGGAATTTTGTAGCAGAAAAAAGAGATTATGTGGACCTTCAGGTTGAAGATGGAAGAAAGCTCAAAGTTGGGAAAGATTTTTTGCATCATGATAAAGAAAGGCTCATCGAATTCTATGAGAAGTATGAAGGAGTGGTGGCCTGGTCATATGATGACCTTAATGGATACAATATCGACATCATCTAACATACAATAAAGCTGACGGAAGGTGCAAAACTAGTCCGCTAAAAATAGAGGCCAGTGAATTTGAAGATCAAAGCCTTGATGGCGCAAGAGTTGACAAAGCTAATTCAGTCTCAAATCGTCTTCTCAATCAAGCACAACACATGGGTATCCAACCTAGTTCTAATCTGAAAGAAGAATAGAGATATCTGCCTATGTGTTGACTTTTGAGACTTGAACAAAGCATCCCTAAGGGATCACTACCCGCTGCCTTCCATGGAGTTAATCTTGCAAACATTGGCAGGATCCGAAATGTTTTCTTTGTTGGACGGCTTCTCCAGTTACAATTAGATTTGGGTCAAAGAGGAGGACCGACACAAATCGACGTTCACTACCAAGTGGGGAACATTCACATATGCTAAAATTCCTTTTGGTCTCTCAAATGCAGGAGCCACTTTCCAGTAGGCAATGTATATCACTTTTAGCGAATTGATCAACAAGATTATCCTAATCTATTTGGATGATCTAATTGTATTCTCTAAGCATAAGGATGATCACTTTGATCACCTTGAGATTGTTTTCAAAAAATTCTAGGAGTTTGGCGTATCCTTGAACCCAAAAAAATGTGTCTTCGAAGTACCTCAAGGAGAATTATTGGGACATGTAGTGTCCAAAGAAGGAATTGCAATTGATCCTAGGCAGGTAAAGGCAATCAAAGAACTTCCTCTACTAGTAGACAACAAATAAGTCCAATCTTTTTTGGGGAAGGTTAACTTTGTGAGAAAATTCATTTCGGATTTTGTAGGAATAATTAGACCAATCACCCTTATACTAAAAAATGATCAATTATTCAAATGGAAAAAAGAAGCTAGAGAAGCCTTCGAGAAGTTTAAGGACGCTATTTTCTCAACTCCTGTATTGGTCAATCTAGACTTGTCAAAGGACTTCATAATGTATGTATCCAGCACCAAGTCAAGCATTGCTACTATCATAACTCAAAAAGACGATGAAGGAAAGGGAGAACATCCAATAAAATTTCACTCCAGGACCTTAAAGGAATATGAGATAAACTAAAACTTCATCGAGAGGCAAGCGTTTTCTATTGTTAAGGGACTCAAGAAGTTTTGACACCTCATATCTTGCAATAAGGTGATTGTTTATGTCGCACATTCCAGTGTGCACAAATAAATCATGGAGGGAGAGGTCACTAAAAAGAGGGCCAATTGGACCACCAAGATCCTTGAATACGACATTGAGGTCAAGCCTACAAAGATCATCCAAGGAAGAGGACTATGCGAATATCTAGCACACGAAAAGGAAATGACAGTCGAAGAAGAGCGATTGGAGCTAGTTCTAACAAATGAGTCAGAGTTTGAAGGCTATTGGCTAGTGGATAGAGTAAGGTTTATGCAAACCAAAAAATATTCATTGGGCCTTCCTTCTCAAAAGAGAAGATTCTACAAACTGCAAAACAACGAATATGCACTTATCGAAGGGATCCTTTCCAAAAGGAAATTCAACGACGTTTTATTGTAGTGTGTCACCATGGAGAAAGTGAAGAGGATCCTCGACACTTTCCACAGCAGTCCCATGGGTGGACACTTCTCTGCAAAGACAACCGCCATCAAAATTATGTGTGTTGGGTACTTATGGCCCATGTTATTCAATGACTCATACTCCTTGGTAAAAGCCTACAAGGAATGCCAATTCTTCTCACCAAGGAGGAAAAACTCTACAATACCTCTCAACCTGATAGAGGTTGATGAGCCTTTTGCACAATGGGGCCTTGATTTCATTGGGATGATTAATCCCACCTCCAACACTGGACACAAATGGATCCTCATGATCACATATTACTTCACCAGATGGACCGAGGCCAAGCCCCTCAAGAATGTGATGGAGGCAGAGATAGTGGACTTCCTTGAGGAACTAGTGAAGAGATTCAGCCCACCAAAGACCATCATCTCTGACAATGCCAAGGCTTTCCTAGGCTATAAGGTATGTCAATTCACAATCACGCATGGAATATTCTTGAAAACGTCATCAAATTACTACCTATAGGGGAATGGCCTAAACTTAGTCTGACTCATTAAAAGAATCGTGTTGAAACACTAAAAAGAATGGCATAAAAACCTTTGGGCAGTGCTTTGGGCTAACTGCATAACTCCCAAGAAAGTCCTCAAGACTTCACCATACAAGCTAGTGTATGGGAAAGAAGTGCTATTACCTATCTCTATGGAGATTTTGGCACTACAATTGCTCAAATCTCTTAAGGTAGAACAAAATAGCGCCATGGAGGTTCGGTTGGCCGAGTTGTTGGAAGTATAGGAAAAAATGGAAAAGGCACCGATATCCATGTCCAACCACTAGCAGGTGCTAAGAGATGGTTCGACAAGAAAGCCTTAGACCAAGGTCTAAAGTGCGGGGACCTAGTGTTAAAATTCAACAAAATGGCTGCAAAGCCAAGCCAACATGGAAAGTTCAATAGCTTGTGGGAAGGCCCTTTCAAAATAATTCAATATAAGAAACACAATGCATTCCAATTAGAAAACATGGAAAGGGAAGCATTAGGTATTCTAGTTAATGGAATCCACCTAAAATGATTTAATTAAGCTTCAAAATTATTCTGCCAATGTAAATATGTGAGTAGTGTAATTATTTTTCTTCATGTTTTTGTCAGCTGGTCTTTCAATTAATTTCATCTGTGTGAGGAAGTAGAAAATAAATGGAACCCATTATTACAAAAATTAGAGAGAACTAACTTGTGACTCATGAGGTAGAGAAAAGAGAACCCACATTGCAAAATCAAAAGGAAAAGGAGACATAAGTTTAATATAAGTTTTATATTCATTATATACTGAAATATATACTTCAGTAAATACATTTTCAAAATGACTCTGAGGCCATGCTTTTAAAATTATATCTATATATTCTACATTTTCTTCATATATATGTGCTGTAAGGTCTTTTTCAAAAGTATATACAAAAAATGGATCGACAAAGTGATGATTTCTTAAAACATAAGAATTTTTTTAGTCTCGAGCAGGAGCAATGGAAGCATCAACAACAACGTTTGGAATTACTTCATCAACATGAATGGTAGTAGGAGCATTAGGAGAAGCAACAACATCAACCAAAGAAATGGCGAGTGGTGAAGGGAACATCAGGTTCCTAAAGTCGGTGTACCAGTCAACGTCATAGAAGGGCACCACATTGTAGCAATGAAATAGAAAGTGGCAGGCATGGATCACCCTTTGACGATGCTCTTCATGTGACTGGATGTGGAACCCACTCAAGAACGGTACCCATGGTACCACTGCATCTTCTTCAATATACTTTCAAAGGTCACTCACAGTTGGAAGGCCCAGACCAAATGCAAAATTCGCCACCACCTCTCCAAGACTTCCTAAGTAGCGCTTTAGAAATATTTCAGGCACCAAGTGAAGGATCATTGACTTGGGAACCTGATATCAAGTAATGAGGAAAAAAAGTGAGAACACATTTCATTATTCACTTGGTATTTATCCTCATACTCAATACAGTCCCTCCCCAGAAACCACTTCATGGCTATGATAGCCAGTGAATGCTTATTCTTGGTCATTCTTTTCATTCGCCTATTCAAAATTTCACCTAGGAATATTGTCTGGAACTTGTTACAAACTAGCCTAATATGAGTATTCATGGTACCAAGCTCTACACAACTGTCTAATGCAAGCTCTACACAACTGCTTAAGTCTAGCTCTACACAACTAGTAAGCTAATTCTAGCCAATCGCCTAACACCAATTCTTTTCAAATTGCTAAGTGTGATTTTTCTATTGTCTAAGTGCCTATGTATAGAAATAGCCAGGATATGCAAGGTAATTTATGTGCCATAAGCATGATTCTAATCGAGTACCAACTCGAAAATCCCACTAGAGCTTGCTCGAATTTCCCACCCAGTTGTGTCTGCTAGGTACAAATTGTTGCATGCAAAATTAATAAGAGGTAATTAAGTATTGCAAATTAGTGGCATTCCCAGGTGATCGTCTATACAATTAGATGCTAACGTGCACTTTTTAGCCGTTTCCAAAACTCCAAAGAGGAACTCATATCTTTTCAAGTAATTATTGTATCTTTGGCTCAATTAGTCCCTTTAGGATATTAATTGCCTAGGCATGGAAAATCCTAAACTACCTTCAAATCATCAGCTCAATTTCCAAGGAAATTTTCCCATATGGCATGATTATCAAATCGTCATTATGAATTCTTGTCATTTCAAAATAGCAAAGAATTCATTTCGCACAAGCAAAAGAGTTGGAGGTACATGCCAAAATTTAATGCTAAAAGGCAGTCATTGTTGGCTACCCCAAGAAAAGAAATAGCTAAGTATTGCATGCAAGAAGCTAACATTATAAAATATTTTTGAGCATGCTACCTACAACAAAAGGTTTTGAGCGTAGACAGAGTCGAAGTGAATTAGAGAGAATTTTAATGTAGACAAAATTTACAGTACCCTGAAATGGATGGAAGTTCTTAGATGGAGGCACAGGCTGAGGTAACCCAAGGCTTGTATGACGCCATGATAGTAGCACCAGTCATTAATATTTTTTATGACACCTCTTACACGTCAACTGAGATGCTAGAAAAACCAGAATGGGTTCACACGTGGGCCTTAGACAAGCACAAAACTTACAAGGACCAAAGGCAAATAAAAGAGGAATGGGATAATACCCATGATCCCATCCTTGTGAAGAACCCTAAGACTCTTAAAGAAGGAGCTTGCAAAAGAATGAAAAAGGCTAATAGCACAAATAAAATGTCATACAAGCTATGGTTCAACGGTCTTCTGCAGTACATGGTCCCCTTTGTGCATTATTGCCCAGAGCTCATTCATGAGGCCATTGAACATTTTAACCCAGATACCAACACCATTGAAGGCCAAGAGCTAAGAGTCAACATCAATGAAGATGCTATCTAGAGCATGTTGTGTATCCTAGTGAGCCACTCTAAAGTGGACATAATGGAGACATTTTATCTAGAAAGTGGGTGCACCTTTTGGAGGGGTAGAAGCAAAGCTTTAGACTTTTATAATTTGGAAACATAGAGGCCTCAGGAATTTTGCAATGAGCCACCAAAAATTTTGGTTGCGCACAATGCCTTCAAGCAAGATATGCAGGATGCGCTCTCTATGATGGTGTTTGTTTGTAGCTTGGACAAAGACAAATGGGTGCAGGAATTTTAGCTAGGTTTAGGTTTTCAGTTGCATAGGCAACAATCCTTGTTCTGGTATGAATTCACAGGAGTCATCTATCATGAAATGATGAGCCAAATTTGGGAGTACCACATGCAACGCAAGTTCTGGTTTCCTTCTTTGCTTACTTACATGTTTTTAGACTAGAACCCCAACTTCTTCAATAAAAATATGTCATTATCTATTTTTACTAATAAGGGAGCCAAAAAGCCAATTTTTGTATGGACTCTCCTCCTTTCTGCAACACATGATTATTATGTATTTTTGAATTTTTTTCTAACTTTGATTCTATGAGACTTTGATAAGGATGGTAGTCTCTATCGGCTTTCCACCGACCAGATGGAGTGGATGCAGAGCTTCACTCCTAAATGTGACTGGTTCCTTGTAAGGGATTTTACATTCATCTATGTGCATGGCTTTACTGAGGATCCATTCTGACTCCCAGAGAGTGTCACACATAGGGTATTGGCCCGTGAGATGTTTCAAAAGATGTCAATTATTGATTATAAATTTTGTGGAGGAAGGGGAAAGAGAGGATTTTTCAAATGCCAGTTAACCATCAAATGGGTGGTAATGTTGAAAAAGCAGTCGCATAAGCTGTTGGAAGAAAAGTTGGCTCATTTGAGGTTAGTGTTGATCTATGACAAATGGAAGTATAACCCCTTCGATGACTTAGGTAACAAATTCATCAAGGTAAGCCATAGCCCCTTACCGTATTGGGAAAAGTGGCAGAGTTCGATGGAGGAGTATGATGATCTATTGGTGGACCTAGCCTATATTCCTACCGAGGATAACAAGCTACCATGGCATAAATTCTACCTTTAGTTAGCAAAGTATAATGAGAAGTGCCAAATAGGGGCTGCCCTTTGTAATGAGTTGTCAAGGAAAGAAAACTAGAGTGAGGAAAGAATTAGGGATTTCTGGATCTACCGATAAGAAATCCAATGCCTTGATGCCCCTTATCAGAGCATAGAAATAAATGAAAGATTTGATAAATTGTGGGATGATGCGCATACTAATTCTGATGCAAGTGATGATGAAAATTTTGACCTAGAGGAGTTCATAACACATATAGAGAAGGGAAAGGAGAAAGAAAGTGAAGTACAAATGGCCCCAGTGCAACAAAAAGAAAAGGAAATCAAGCAGCCTAACAAAGTTTCTTCAAATGTGTGTTTCAATATATCACAGTCAGGAGCCTTGCATACATGCACCTGGACCACAAAAAGGTCAAAAACATCCTAGCAGCAATAGTCAGAGACCATACAGATGAAGGACTCGCCACCCAACAAGAGGCAGTGCATGGATGCAGCTAAAGAAGAGGGTTTGCACAAGCCCTCAACAAGACCAAGTCCCACAATGAGCACAGAGATAGTGACGAGCCAGGGACATAAATCATCTACATCGTAGATAATTTTTGCTCCTTCTCTTGCTTCACAATCTTTGGTGTCCCCTATTGTCTCTGCATTTCCCATCACTTCAAGTGTTGGCCTTTCTTTTTCCACTTCTACCACAATGGTCATGGGAGGTTTCTCCCAGTTCTCCCAAGTGAGATTATAATTTGTCTTAAATCCTCTATGGAATCTTTCACCTTTCGTGGTTTCCCAATCCACATCTACTATTGCTTCACCTTCTACATCCACCACTGCCATTGATACCCCTCCTACTACTACTATATCAGGCCCAACTCAGTTCACCCAACAAATGAAATATACCATGACTCTGCTACCACCACAACACCTAATGAGTCCTCCCACTAAGTCACAAACTAGGCTTTGGAAGATTCCTCCATTCTCCCCACAAACAATCTCTCTTTGGGGGAATAAATTTCCCAGAACCACTACCCTCACGTTCCCTTCCTCCCGGTGCACCTTTCGTAGGTGGTCTAGTTAGGTCGCCAACATAATTTATGGATGAGGGCGATAGAATAAAAGAAGCGTGGGCTATCATGATCCAAAATTAAAAGGCCAAGGATGCTAAGAGGTCGGCCGAGCCAAAGGTATACACTGTTTTCAGTGAGGCTCAAGAATCGTTGCACTTTGCAACCATGTATCTAACCATCATCAAACCACAAGGGGGAAATGCAACCCAATGATTACAACATGTACACCATAGGACTCGATCTGAGCATAGCTCAGTCGCAAGACAAATTTGAGCTCATGGAAGAAACACTACGGGTGGTGACTACCGACTTCCTCAAGTTTGGATGCTAGCTGAAGAAGAAAGAAGAATAGCTAAAATTTGTAAAGGAGAGGATTGAGGTCCCACTGGCAAAGGACAAGGAAAAAGATGAAAAAATTATGCGCTTATCAGAGAAAGCATAGATAGAGTAGGCTAAACTCCAAGAGGAACTTGTAAAGTTCCAATCCTTTGACCCCAACCTAGTCACCAAGCTGCAGCAAAAAAATCAAGAATATCAGGACCAGTTGGCTCTAGCAGAGAAGGAGATACAATGAAAAGGTGAGGAGTTTGACCATCAACAAGCTCAATTGGAGAAAAAAATGCAGCTGAAGGATGCAAACTTTAAGGACCGAAAGGCCCAATTGGAGAATGAAGTCCAGGAGATAAAGTCTTCCCTTGAAATAGAATCAACGAACAAAAATCGGGCTAAAGAAAAATGGCTCGCTAAATGGAAGACTTTTTTAGAACAACTTTCGACCACAAACAAAAAGATTGTAGAACTGACATAGGATGTCAGATCAAGAGATGTGGAGATCAGTATTTTGAAGAGTCTTCCCCAAACCCCTGCTACCCAGTCAGATCTCCTTCTAGTGGCTCAACAATTATATGTTTCATACTGGGAAAAGGTCAAGGCCTTCTGCCTGACCCTTCAGTTGACGCTCCAATTTATGGCAAAGGTGACAAGTTTAGGTAGGGAAGTTCCTGGAGTGATTGAGTGGTTCCTACAAATCATTGTAGAGAGGGTTCCTAAGGTGAAAAATTTGCTAGATAAGATATACATGGTCTTGGATGAGGACTTATCAAACACAAGAATCAAGGATTGGAAGGTTGCTGCCAAACATTGAACATGTTCATCCACTACCATGCAGCCATCCTCCATGCTAGTGGGTGCACTGCCACACTAGACCAGACCATGAATAGCATGCAAGTTAGGTTCTCCCAGCTAACTCAAATGGGCTTACCCTCCCTGTTTCTTTCTGATGACTCGATGGCTATTGTGAAATAGATTGTGATAAAGATAGAAGAGAAGTAGTAAGAAAAATCCACTTTCGATAGCTTCATTCAACCCCCTACTATAGCGGATATTGAAGGCATCACTCATCAGATTGTGTGGCTACTCTTCCAACTCAATTCTGGGGTCGATATATCCATGATGCTGCCTTACAAAGAAATGATCAATCTGAGAAAAGTGTAAGAGAATCTGCATGACATATTGAAACCATCTAAGGCCAACTAGCTACCTCTATAGGCCACTCTCTCTAAGCTTTGATTGTGTTACCCAATGGATAGGACTCTAGTCTGCAAGCCAAAAAAAATTTGGGTTCCTTGTTCTGTAGGTGAAACACCCCTAGTAGTCACCAAAAGTTGCAAATATTAAATTCCTCGAGCTCCCTTGGGGTGGTTTTTATTTTTGCTAAGTACCAGTCCATGCCTCATCTATTTGAACAATCATTGGGCCTCTTTTTATAGAACTTCATCTACTATTGCCACATGTCTTCCAGGTGCTCCTCGCAGAGAATCCTTCCTTCACTCTCCTACCAGCTTCTGCCATGCTTCCACGTGTCATCACCGCAGGCACTTCAAGGTTGCTTCCCTTTGCTTTTCAATTGGGCCTTGTCTATTTGCCACATAATGCATTTTCATGTTCACTTTTTGGGCAGATCCCACAGTCAGCACTGGTAGTAAAGAATGCCTCCACGTGTCTTCACCATGTAATTTTTCATCACAAGGAGGAGGAATCAAAGAAATGGGCCCCAACTTTTTTCCACATGTCTCTTTCACAAGGACTTCACCAAATGGAAGGAGAGAGTGAGTAGCGTGCCCCACTACATTTCCACGTATTCTAACTGCCTTCGTAGGTGAGTAACACATGTCTGCACAAGAGTTTTCTAAGACCACTGCCATCATTCAGAGGAGATGCATTTGTTTGAGGAGTGACTACGTTCCATGGCCCAAATCTTTTTTGTTGCAATGATCAAAGGAAATCATTGTTGCAGGCATCATTGCTCATGATATGGGATCTTTTTTGTTACTGGCCCACCATGTGGTGAGATTTTTATCTATATATATTGCTTCTTCCTTCCAAAAATGAGTTTAAAAGATACAAAAAATTAGGGGAAAGACACTAGGCCTTTTGTATTGTTTTTAGATTATTGTATAAGACTCTTAGACTATGCCATTGTTTGACCTTTTTTTTTTCTTAAGCTATTTGATAAAACATTATAGTGTGCCATTATTGTCTTGAATTGTTTATTTTCATAACTTCTATGATTTCAATATAAGCTTGCTGATTTAGACCATGTCTTTTGACTCTTCTTTTTAGTAAATGTATATGGGAATTATTTTATGTCATTAGATAAATTATTTAGGTTTTCTTCTTGATTTATGTTATTCTAGGACATATCAGTTTGTTGAACGGACCCTTAAATCGCATCCAAAAGATAGATTTATCGTGCATTACATCTAAATCTTGGTGCATCGCCTTAGTTATATATTTATTTTTTATATCTTCTTCATTTTTCCATTCCAAAACCCCAAGTACAGAAGAAGTTGGCTTCTTTAAAAACCTGGAGGTCACTCAGTTTAGCGCAATTGGTCCTCCCATTAACTGAGTTTCCCATAAAGTCTATTACCTTTCTAATTTTTGACATCAACAGGCTCCACAATAGAGGATATGGCCACCACAACCTTACCAAGCCCCAAATTACAATTCCTAATGCCAACCCCAAGAAAACAAATGGCCATCACAATGGCATGGGATTCAACAATGACAAAACCAAAATATAAACTACTCAAGACCACAACAATCTTTTCGGCCACAACAACCTGGCATAATGCCAAATCCAACCATGGTTGCACCATCATAGCCAAGAGCACCTTAACTTCTAGCTCAACCTGCACCAAACCCTAACAACAAGTTTTCTTAGTAGGTTTATACTAATGACACCATCCAATACCTAACCTATGGGGTTGAGGTGAGTGATGCCCACCTTCATTTAGGAAAGATGCTTGTTGAGACATCATCTCCTCACATTATAGAGCTTATTGATGAGGATCCCCCAATCAAAATTATTGGCAATCAAACAAAATAACCTAAATGAGGTAGGACACTAAAAAAACCATCACAAGTCTAGAACCACCATTCCCTAAAAGACTAATCACACAAAAATCCCATGTTGAACCTAAATTTGACCTATTGAGATAACTTAGAAATGTTTGCATAAAAATACCCATGATTCAAGAAATTAAGGAAGTGTCAATATACATAAAAATTGTGAGAGAGTTGCGCCTTGAAAAGATAGTTAGAAAACAAAGGGGCCCTTATATTGTTCATGTCTTAGGACAACTTGTTGACATCATGTTAGGAAATATAGTTGTTCCAAAATATGAAGACCTTGGAAGCCCTACAATAGATGTCCAAATAAATGGAACTCTCTCATTTTAAACACCTTAATTGACCTAGGAACTTAATCATAAATTTTATGACAAAATAAACTATGAAACAAATTTAGCTAATGGAAATCCAACCCATGCCTATTGTTTTGCAACTAGTAGATAGGTCAACTGTTAAACTAGAGGGTATTATAGAAGATTTAGTTATCACACTAGATTCATGGGAATATCATGTAGATTTAATGGTCTTACAACCTAAAGAAAACCCTGTAGGATACCCCTTAATTTTAGGGAGGCCTTGGTTAGCCAACGTATATGCATTCATCGGTCGTAGGTCTACAAACATGATCATTTCCAATGGGAATGTGACAAAAAAACTAGTCCTTTACCCACATGCACAATGATATACAGATTTGGATCAAATTGTAAGGCCAACCCTAAAAAGAACACAACCAATATTCTTTATAAACAATCATAAAAATTGAACATAACCCAATGCGAGACATTCATGATGAAGATGAAGTCCTTCCCAACATTATACAAAACTCTTATGGTAGGGACCCATAGCAACACCACTACCTCACATGCTTACATTTTTTGTTGCATAACATAATACCTGCAAATTCCTCTAAGTCTACTTCTCAACTTTTTCATACACTACTACCCCATAATTACAACCTCAATCTTTCAAATTTTGATATTGCTTTAGTCAAGTCATTTTCCTTAACCATGGAGTTCACATCGAGAAGAACACTAAATGTCAATAACCAATTGGAAACTACCCAAGAGTCTTCATTACTAACCATGATACAAGCTCATACAACAACATTTGCATGGGACTATCATGACATGAAGGGTATATATCATCACCTATGCATGCATAGAATTTATATTAATGAAGGCTACAAGCCCATGAGGTAACCTCAGAGGAGAATGAATCCAGTTGTATGTGACATAGTCAAAATAGAATTACAAAAGTTGCTAGATGCAAGGTTTGTTTATCCCATATCTGATAGCCAATGGGTATCCCCACTGGCGATTGTGCCAAAGAAAGGAGGTAAATGGAGGGTATGTGTAGATTAAAAAGAATTAAATGAAGCAATAAGGAAGGACCATTTTTCTCTTCCTTTTAATGATCAAGTGTTGGATTCACTAGTAGGTAAGCAATATTTATCCATCCTATATGGATTAAGTGGGTATAATTAGGTAAAATAGCTTTAGAGGATCAAGACAAGACCACTTTTACCTGCCCATGGGGTACATATGCATATTCAACTTTTCCATTTGGATTGTGTAAAACACCTACAACATTTCAAAGAGTAGTTTTAAGCATATTCTTAGATTTTGTCTATAATTCCATAGAAATTTACATGGATGATTTCACCACTTATGGGAAATCTTATGAGGAATAATTGACTAATTTGGAGAAAGTCCTACAAAGGTGTGAATATCACAACCTCTCCTTGATTCATAAAAGTGTTTCATGATGATTACTAAAGGAGTGGTCTTGGGAAACTTTGTGTTAGGTAAAGGAATATAGGTAGACCCTAACAAGATAGAAGTGATCTCCACTCTACCTATTCCTCAAAAGCAAAAGGATGTAAGAAGTTTTCTTAGCTATGCAAGTTACTATAGGAGATTTATCAAGGATTTCAGTAAGATAGCAGCTCCAATGTCCTCCTCTCTAAGGACATTGAATTTGATTGGACCCCTACATGCCAAGAAGCTTTTGAAGCCCTAAAAGTAGAACTCATAAATACCAATATCTTAAGAGGACCTAACTAGACAATAACTTTTCACATACATACAAAAGCTTTTTATTTCTCTAGAGGTTTTGTTTTAGGACAGAAAGAGAGGAATTTGGAATATGCGATTTACTATATCAGTAAGAATCTTCAAGGTGCAAAGCTTAATTATATAGTTACTAAAAAGGAAATGTTAGCAGTGGTATATTACATTAATAAGTTCATACATTACAATACTGGATACTATATTTCTATTCAGACTGACCATACAACCATAATATATTTGATGAATAAACCAATAGTTGGAGAAAGAATTGTAATATGATTATTACTAATGTAGGAATTTGATATCACAATTATGGATAAACCAAGGAAAGCAAATGCAGTAGCTAATTTCCTTTTAAGGCTACAAAAAAAGTCACTGATAGGAAATAGTGGATGGTAAAATATGATAATATAATAATAATAGTATTGAATACTAGATGCCAAAATTTCCAAGAACACTCATGAAGTACCAATGGAGTAAATGAAGAACCAATGAAGATATTGGAACAACAATAACAATAAAGAAATCAACTCTAAACTTGAAACCAAGAGGGGCAGTGTTGTTTGTTGGAGTTGGTACTACACATATGTGAGTGCATGAACAAGATGACAACCTTTGCACGTAAAGAACACTAATAAGAGATTCAGAAATCAATAATAGAGATTATTTTTGTTAAATTTTGAGAGTGTTTTCCAAGTGATAGATTCTGAAAATATTAAAACAATATGGATTAGAAAAGAGCATAATGGAAGAATAAACATTAGGAACATGATGGTTAAATTTCATGGGCTAACCATGGTATGAGGAATGAAACACTTTAAAATAGCCACTAGAATCATAAGTTGTCATGAGATGTAAATGTGTCACACAAAGTCCACATGTAGTGCTCACTTCTAATTATTTTGCATCGAGCAAAGGTTCAAAATATTAGGAATGACATAAGAATTAAGAAAAATATAACAAAAGGGTGTTAACACATTGACATCTGAATAATCCAAGCTAATTGTAGACACCTAAAATATTCCCTAGGTATATTCATCATCACTAAACCTATCACCTAATTCCTAATCGACTAATTTCATCACCTTAACCTACGTCCTATCACCTAGTCCTAATTAACCTGGGACATATCCCTTTCACCTAAAGTCTCACACTTATATTATTTAATTTACCACCTTTTTCATCTCCTCACAAATAAATAAATAAATAAATACCTATTTCTACCTCACCCATGTGGCTAAAATAATTAAAGCCTATATTCCCTCACCACTTTCCAAGAATAATGGGTACCTAGGAACACTTGTCCTTGTGCTCCAATTATTCTCTCCACATTCCAAGAATATTAGACACTTAAGAACCCTTGTCATTATGATCCCCTTATTCTCTCAACACATCCCAAAGATATAGCCTTATTAAGTGCACATATCCCTAATTTCCCTCATGCTCACAATTACTTACTAAAAGTGGTTAGTTAATTCTATCCATTCATATTTTAACCACCTTCATCTCCACCCTTCATCCTCTCCTAAATCTGATGGAATTCCTCTCAACCATTCTCCACCCTTGATCTCACAATTATATCTTGGCCATCCATTTTCCATTCCCAAAATATATAAATTCAAGCACTTTATCCCTCATTCCCATCCATTATCATTCATACTAAGTATATGCTATCAAATTGGTTATCTTCAAGCAAGGGGCATCCACATCCCAATCATTTAAGGAGAAATAATTTAACAATGGAGGCTTTGGTAACATTTAATTCAATTTTTGATGTTATCATCTTGTTTTGAATTCCATTGTGAGCTCTATCTAGAGGTTTTGGATGTTTTGAATATCTAGAGTTTACATACTAGTTTTCTTTCATTTCAATTTCAAAATCTAGGCATTACATTTTAGTGAATCTACTAAGAATTACCCTCGTATTTCACTCCATTTTGTATGTTTGTGTTTTTTGGTGAATTTTTTGTGTAAGTATTTGAATGATTGTCAAGTATCAAGTTTTTATAAGTGTCTTCGAGACCAAAAAAGATTACATGATTGTGATCAAGACACCTAAAGATGAGTTTTGACATAAAACACTTAATATCTTATTAACGATCTTTTTTTTTAGTGTTTATAGGCTTTTACTAAAGTCATGTTTTATGAAATTTTGTACTTCCATACAAAATCCATACTATCCGCTCTATATGGATGACTGTACTCCAAAAAAATCTCAAGGAAATATATAGTTTTAATACACTATTTTATTTCAATTTTTTTCTTGACAATATATACAATGCATATATATTTATCAGAGGATATTCATGAGTATACAAAGCTGACGAGGATATATACAGGGTATCATTGTGGCAGAGGTGTCGAAGACATATACACACTACATATATCATCGAAGGACTATATATGCAAAGCGAGCAAGATGACATATAGAGACCAAATGAGGTTTGATGTATTTAAACTTTGGTTGAAAATTTCGTTTAACATTTCATTTAACTTTGTATGGAATCCTCTTGACAGTTCACAAGTTTTAACATTGAATCTACAAGGTTTAAAACGTTTCTCAACATCCGAAGGGTTCATATTTTTTTTTGAAAATATCTTGAAAATACGCCCTAAATCATTTTGAAAATCACCATGGTCAGGCTAAAATCCAAGTTTTTAGGAGAAACCACTCTCACAATTGCAAAATGTCGTGATTTTAAGTTTCAAAACCACTTTTCAAAAGACTCAAAACCATGAATTCCTAGAGAAAAATCGCCTTTAAACAAATAATTTCATGGGTTTTTAGTGGAAACCACCTTCTAAATCACCTAAACCATATATTCACAATTAAAACTCCTTTTTAAAAGGCCAAACCCATTGAAAAGGGGCAAAATTGTCGAAAAAAGGCAAAAACACAAATTTAATTTTAAAACCGCTCAAATTTTCAAAAAACTGCTCAAAAAAAAAATAATATTTTTAAAAAAAATAAAACCATGGGTTAAAACCGTTTTTTTCATTAGCTTTATTCATTTTTTAAAGTTTTTAGAATTTTCAATTTTTCAATTTTATTTAAGCAAAAGGAAAATATTAGAATTTAAAAATAATAATGAAAATAAAAAATAAAAGAAATTTTTAAAAATCCATAAAAAATTTAAAAACATAATTTTTTTTTCAAAAATAATGGTTTTAGTATTTAAATTAGCTATTTTTTCAAGTTAATGTAACTTTTACATGGAGTGTCGATTTTTTACGTTTTTGCAATAATTGAAAAGATGACTCCACTTTGATCTAGTGGTGCATCTATTTTGTCAAAATTTTGCTCCATATTTTAGGCATAAATTTCCAAAGTCAAACTTTTGTTTTACAATTTCAATTGGACATATCTTTTATGTTTTTAATCAATTTCAATTTTTTTTTAATAAAATTTATCATAAAATTCATAGAATATGTTTTTTCTATTTATTTTTCTATACAATTCACTTTTTTTTAATGTTTTTTACTAAATTTTGTGTGTAGCTTTTTTTTGTATTTTCAAGGATTTCATCTTGCAAACTACTAACTTAAGTGGTTTTGCAAGACGTTTCATAGAAGACTTTGATTATAAACATCTTTTTTCTTTGTGATTTGTCTATTTTGTTTGTTTTCACATTGAAAGTAAGTGCAAAATACAATATGAAATTGCAAAGGCATGCAATCTTTGACATTACACTATATTGTTCTAAGATTTCTATGAGAAAATCTTCTAAGAGGAAGGTCATTGGGAGGACATTCAGTAAACCCTTGATGAGATAGTTAAAGGTTGCCTTCCTAATAACATGGATCTAGTTTACATCTATTCAGAAACAATTATCTACTTGAAGAGTTTGGGCATTGATGGGCTTCTTGTGGAATTTTACCAAAGTATGTGGCCATGCATCAAAGATTATTTGTATCTTCTTTAATGGAAGCATTTGAGAAATGGTTCTTAGACCCAAGCATCCATAAAGAATCAATCAAACTTCTCCTAAAGGGAAAAAGGAAGACACTATTTCTAGCCAATGCCATGTTATCTTATTAAATACTTCTCACAAAATTACTGTGAAGACACTAGCTATTTGAATTAAACTAGTAATACAAGGTATTGTGAGAACAAAAAAAATAGGTTTTCTTGGAGGAAGACATATTCTTAATCTAATTTTGACATGGGAAATTAGTGAATGAAACAAACAATCAAGAAAAAATATGTTGTTTCTCAAATTAGATCTTAACAAAGCTTATGATAAAATATGTTGGAATTTCATCCTTAAAATGATGCAATGGCTAGGTATTGGACCTCAAATTCATGCACATGTTCAAATTTTGCTCAAATGTGTCAATACTCACATAGTGATTAATAACTCAATATTTAAATTTTTTCCTTTACAACACTTCATTATTTTTATATGTGCCCCTTATTTTATAGAGCCAATTATCTAAAGCTCATATCTAGTATTTCAATCCCTCATAATATTGTTGTGATTAATTCATACTTGTTGATGACAACTTTTCACTTCTAAAAAAATTATAAAAAGAGTTGAATAATACTCTCAATATTTTAAATGTTGTTCTACGATGGATCTCAATTAGCTCAATATCATCCCACAATAATTGGTCCCAAACTTGGGACATCTAATTTTTGTCTGAAATCACATATTTTTAGAAAAACTAATGATTGAAGCCTTGAGAGATTCCATCTAAAGGATTTTAATTGAAGAGGGTTAGATAAGACCTCCTTAGATCAAACCCCGTTGGATATAACCCCTCTAGTCTTAAAACACACCCACAATGGAGTCTCCTTCACATCGATCAAAATACTAGGAAAATAACTCTTTTTCTTTACCTTTTGAAGGATTAAATAAAATCATTTAGAAATTATATTTTGTAAGTATGTATCTCTTATTATAAGTTTTTCAAAAAATATAATTTTAGATATTTTTAATTTTATTACTATATTTATATTTTGTTTCTTGTGAATATTGTTTTTTCACTAAACATCAAGGTATTTGTTTCACATACGTGGAAAAATAGAAAAATAGAGAAATTTTTTATAAAGGTATTTGTTTCGCATATATGGAAAAATAAAAAAATAGAGAAAAAAATTCTAAAAAATATGTGTGCACTAGGTATCCATGTTCTTGTTTCATAAAAAGTAAAATAAAATTCAATACATATAAAACAAGTTATGTGTGACAACATACACTTATGTCTTAATTATAATTACTTTGACTTCAAAAATAATTAAAAAAACCGTGGAATAAAAAATATGAAAAAAGTATCCATGCACTAGATATTAATATTAGAAATCTATATTTTAAAAATTATAAATTTATCCTTTCAATAAAAAAAAGTTATGCTACATAAATGTCACTTTTTAAAAATATTGTTTACTATAAAAAAAAAGTTATTAAAAGTTGCATAAAAAACCACAATTTGTTTCTAATTTTTTTTTAAATGTGTATATTTAGAATCTACACACAAATCCTCACAAGTCACTAGTTCACATCATCTCTAAATTAATAATGGTTTAGTTGTTATAAGTTTCATAAAGTGAAATTTTGTAAAAAAATGTTGATATTAATGTCCAACTTGACCAAAAAGTGGGGCATAGTATTGTGGGACCCCTCATCATATAATATTTTTTTAATTTCTCAAGCTAGTCCCCACTTTACTGGATTCCTAAAGCATGAAAACATATCAAACATTATGAAATAACTTAGTATCTTAGTAACCCATTTGGTTTGGGTGTATCATTGGTTGAGACGTAGAATTTACTAACTCAATAAAATAAGTGTACATTACTTAATGAAAAAATGTATCTTTTCTCAAAAAAATTGTAAGTCATATTAATCTTTTTGCCACTCATGTAGTTTTTCTTGTTAGAGTAATCCTATAAAGAGCTGCAAATTTTAATAATTTAATCTTTCAATTTTTTTCTGATGATTTTAGTTTTAGAGCTACTTATTGATTGTTTCATCAATTTAGGTCTTTTAGGATTTGGATTATAGACCCCTTGTTAAGGTTATGTGTAGTAGTAAGTATATTTAAGCTCCAAAGGTGATGAATCAGGTAATCAATTGCAACATATTATTACTATTCCACAATAAAGGAAAAAGTAGATTTAATTTTTGGAAAAATTTTCAGCATTATTCTTCCATATTAAAGCTTTTTTTTTTTATTTTTTTTTGTTTTTGAATAAGAAGAAGAAGCTCAGTCCAGGTTTTAAAACTTTTAGAAGAATTAAGCGAATTATTGCAGAATTTTTTTCTACACTATTTTCACAAATCTACATATCATTACCATTGTTTTCCCAGTCTGATTTTTATTTTTTTTGAAGAAAGTAAAATTTTACATAAAAATTTAAGAATTAATTTCATTTGTGGATTTATTTCAAATGAGTGGTTTCCATTTGACTGAAAACAATTATAAAAAAGAATGTTGTCACTCAGGGAAGACCCTAATAAGGATGTGAAATAATCAAGGAAACAATATAAATTTTCAAATAAGGGAAATCCTCCAACATTTGTGTTAAGCCCTGATAAAGACCAAGCGCTAGGTAGCCAAGATGAAAGGAAGAAACAAATGAAGAAGAAGAAGAAGAAGAAGAAGAAGCAGAAGAAGAAGAAGAAGAAACAAATGAAGAAGAAGAAGAAGAAGAAGCAGAAGAAGAAGAAGAAGAAGAAGAAGAAGAAGAAGTGAAAGAAGAAGAAGAAGAAGAAGAGGAAGAAGAAGAAGAAGATGAAGAAGATACAAAAGAAAAAGAAAAAGACAAGTGAAGAAGAAGTTCCTAATCAATCTATTCAACCAATGCAAGGGTACCATATATTATTCCTCACCTCTTACTCTATGACACATCAAAAGGTTCAAGTAAAGGAAGAACACATTCATCGCCATCAAGAGCTTGATGTAAAGGGAAGACACATCTTGGAGCTGAAGTTAATTTTCCAGACACGCATGAAGAAGCTGGTGACATCAACAATTCCAAGTTACCTCATTACAAGGAAATATTTTCTAATTGAAGATGCTACATGGGAGGATGAGGAGTTCATTCAAAAGAATCCAAACTTGATTAGCATTGAGGACAATGCTTCTTTGAAGAAGGGGGGCATGCTACGCCCTTAATATTAGTGTACATCGGGTTATGAATAGTCGGCTTGTGGCTATCTTAACTCTCTATTAAGTCATATTATCATTAGTATATTGTTATTTAGTTGTTTAGGTCGGCCTAAGTCTTATATAGGTGTGTCTAAGTCGGCCTAGGTGATATCCTTGGCATAAATAGGTATATATAGGAGGTTGTGAGTCTTATTTCATCATCAAGTTGTGAAGTGTGTTCTCATTAGAGATATTTGGAGGTTTTCCCCCTCGAAGTGGCTTGTTATTCTCAGTTATTATCAAGTATTTGCAGCATATTTCATATCATATTCTTCTATTGTGCAAGTTATTTCATAACACTGGTAACTCAATAAACTTAAGAATAAATTACTTAAGGCAACAAAATCCTATCATTTTCTCAAAAAAATTGTATAGCTTATTTAATCTTTCTTGCCACTCATGTACTTTTCTTCTTGTTAGATGTAATCCAATAAAGAGCATGCAAATTTTAATAATTTAATCTTTCAATTTTTTTGACCAAATGCGATGATACTTCTAGTTTTAGAGCTACTTATTGATTGTATTACATCCAATTTAGGTCTAAATATGGATAGGGAATTATAGACCCCAAAACTCAAGGTTTATGTGTAGCTAGTAAATGTATCACTAAAGCTACCAAAGGTGATGAATCATGGAAAATCTTATTGCAACATATTATTACTATAGCCGCAATTAAAGGAAAATAGTAGAATGTTAATTGGTTGGACAAAATTCTTCTAGCATTATTCTTCCATATTAAAGCTTCATTTCTTATTCAATTCTTTTGTAAATCCTAGCAGCATGCTTGTTGTTTCTTAAAGTGGAAAAAAAACTTCATTACAACATGGTTTAGCTTTGCTTCTTCCATTTGGTCGAATAAACATACTCAATATCAAGAGAAATCATTAGCCATCAACTTTCCCAAGAAAGATTGCTATTTATTCAAGAAAGAAATTTAACAATCTAGTAATATATGAGATTTAAATTCATTGCATTGGTCACATTGGTCACCTTAGTAGGTAACTAAAGATTGATTTGACTTGAATAATAAATCCATACTATTTCTTATTTTTGTGCATACCTTAGTTCCATTTCATTTAATGACTAAATTGTGCACCCCAACAATATGTAACTTCTTCAAAGACTTGGTTGTCCTCCCAACATTTCTCATTCCTCCCCTTAAAGAAAATTTACCTCCATCTCTTTCCCAAAATGTCCTTGTTCCCCACCTCAACAATAATTAGAAATTCAAATTTAGTAATAATCTAGACATCTAATTTAAATTACTGCAACTTGAGAGCACATGTCTAGAAATCTAAAGTTGATCACGATGCCAAATACTAGCTTGAAAAATTTGCATGATTGTTCAACTAGGTAAATGTCTATTTTGCAGTCAAATGAAAGCAAGAAACACTTATGTTGGGGTTGCATTTTTGTTAAGAAACAATGGTTTGTTATTTTTAAAGGCTTGCCTACTTTATTTGGTCATCATTTGCACTAGAAAGAAGCTTTATTTGAAATGGGTCTAAAAACTAATGTTAATACTAATTCAGTTAGACATGTTATCCTATTGTATTTATGGAAAATTAGATGTTCAATAATGTTTTCTACTTATATTCATTAAGAAAGTGTAATTTGAAGGCTTTACTAACATTTTTTTTTAGTTTGTCTCTCCATCTCATCAATTACAAGTAATGTCAAAGATGAATAAAGAAGATGCCTACTAATTAAAGCAATTCAAAAAACAAATTATTCACTTCCAAATCAATCAAAAATAAAAACCTAACATTATTATCATTACAAACACAAACATTATTAAATTATATAAGATAATTACTCGTAAACTAATTTTGTAATCAAGAAGTTGTTACATAACTAATACTTATTGTTTTTGATATAAAAAGCAACAAAACTAGGGTGTTGTCCATTTATTACAAGGCCCTGTGGACAATATTAGCAAAATAACATCATCAATACATTAACAGCAAAATCAAAACACCGAACCAGACACCTTAACCATTCCATATAAAAAACCACATCAAAATCACGAGAAGGGTAACCATAGTACCAACAAACATCTTGAGAAAACTAACCTACACTTAACATTGGTATAATTAAAAGTGTATCACTAAACCATTGACTATACTACCAATAATGTCCATCGTGAAACTCAAGTTTAAAAAAGTCTTAACCAAAGCCCACCAGGGGCCATACCAGTTAGAATTAAACATATAAACCATAAAAGTATCAACAGAGAATTCAAAAAGACACGATGGTCAGTAAGGCCATTCCCAACCAAAATGCAAAACATTTTGCATCCCTAATCTTTCTTTCTGCTGCATGGCTTGATCAGAGTTATAGTAGCCCAATCCTTGGTGAGGAACTTCAGAAGTTTCTTGCAGTCAGTGTCCTCCTCAACATTGTCAATGGAATTATCTTTTTGTAACAAGCACAAAGTGGTGGTGGATCTGTGCATAATCTTCAGAGTGAAGTGGGTGACATCATGAATCCTTTTTTCCAAATTCTCCATTTTGTTTTTAAGTTTGTCAACCTCCTCCCAGATAGTGTCCTATTTGTTGCTTGCTTCCTCCATGGGGGCCTTCCCTTCAGCAATGGTCGAGGCCTTAATCTTAACCCCCTTGGCCCTAACACAGGAAGGACCCAAAGAACCCATTTTTAAACTTTCAGAAACATGGGAGGAGCCGCCTGTAGAAGCAGAAAGGGCTTCCTCTTCCACATCCTTCTCATCCTTGCTCTTGCTCTCACTTTCCCCTCCATTATCAAACTCAGAGGCCTCCTTGGGACTCTTCTCTTTTTCAAGCTTAGTAACCAGTCTACTGGACCTGCGAGGAGTACTGATCTCCTCAATAATTTCAATCTCTAAGTCGATTTGTTGTAGCCTAAATTTGGTTTTCTTTGAAGCTTTGGCTTTAATTTTGGGGGTTGGAGCATTACGTTTCTTATCCTTCCTTTTTTCAACAGACCCAGTATTAGGAGATGTGTCTTGGGAAGGGGTTTTCAAGGCTGGGTTTTTAATACACTTTTTCTTGTTGGGGCTAGGGGTATCCATGATACTGGCTGACGACAGAGTAGAAGAGATAGGGGCTTCTTCAACAATAATAGGCCGAGGAGGGCAGAGGGCTAGGTGAAAATGGTAGAGTCTAAACATAAGCCCTTGGTTTAGAATGGTAAAATTCCAATTGAAATTCATACATCTTTCAAAAGAATGCAAAAAAAAAAACGAAATTAAAATATTGTTGTGATTCCTAGATAATTAAGAAAAGGAAAATGGTAATAATAATACACACCAAGTGAAATACTTATTGTTTTTCTTCTAATCTTATATATCAATAAATTATCTATATTATCATAAATTGTTTTCCTTGATGACATACCTTTTAACAACTTTGTTCAAGTAAATAAAAAGTTTGATTGTTGTAAAAACTTCTGTCCTTATTTTTCAATGATGTTGGTTTTAATCTACCTCGATAATCTAATATTTTTAATAGAATTGCTTAGGGTGTCTAAAATTTACTGTTAAACATATTGTACGGAACGATCTATTTGCACTCCAAGCTCTCTGGAATGAATCTGCACCTTACACGTTTGAAAATTTGAGCCACTTTATTGAACGCATTTTGTTATAGTCAAATGAATTAGTATGGAATTATCCATTTCAGCAAGTGACATGGCATTAGAATTAACGTCAGCCCCCGGTTGATAAGGAGAGACAGAGAGCTGCAAGGATATCATCTGCTACAACCATGGCCACGATTACACCCATAAATACAGCCAAACCCAGTTTCCCTTCCTCTTCGTTTCTCCACTCTAAAATCCGCAGGTACATCAAATTTCTCCACATTCATAATTCCGACTAAATTTTCATAATTCCTACTGCACGGCCTTCTAAATTTCAATTATGCAGGACACCCAACGGAAACAGGACTTCTTTTCAGCTTATCACCACTAGAACCTCCTTGACGATCCGTGCAGCCAAGCTCCCAGCTGGAGTAAGTAAAACATAAAATACCCACTTTTGAATTCTGTTAAAATACTAAAAAAATCGTGTGCGACTAATATCTCTACTGTAGTTATTGAATTATAGAATTTATAATGCAGGTAGAGACTCCTAAAGAGGAGCCAAAACTTACAGCTCCCTTTTTGGGGTTTACAAGTACTGCTGAAATCTGGAATTCTAGAGCATGCATGATAGGTCTCATCGGAACATTCATTGTGGAGCTGGTAAGACCTAAATTTTTATTTTCAATTGAGAATAACCATCTTGTTTATATGTGGTGGATTATTTGGATGAATTGTAATTGTAATTAATTCATTCATTTACTGCCATAATTCAGCAAAACATGTTTACCATAAGTACAATTCCAACTCTTAAATACTTTCAGTTTCTAGTACACATTAAGACTATGTTTTTAAAAAAATTGTTTGTATAATCAGAGCAAATGGTAGGGTTTTACTCTTCCCTTTTTCCAGTTGAGTTTTCTCTATCACTAAGTTTTCATTTGCAAGAATGATACGAAAAATCTATGCGGTTTATCCCAGAAGCATTCTTGCAAATACAACATGGACTGTGGAAAATTTATGTCAACCATATTTTCAATAAACACAACCACCAGAAATGCCAAGGTTTAGAAGAAGGTATAGGTTAAAAAACAAATTTAATGTTTTTCCTTAAATAGTAACCTGTAATACCAATATTTCTTAGTTTTTAATCGAAAAGTTAGCTCTTTTCTATGCTTGTATAAATATCTTTTCTATGCTTGTATAAATATTTTTTACTTTTTAAAAATTTCCCTGCTTAGAATCATCAGTGTATTTCCTGAAGCCGTGAAGCAAGTCATAGAATAAAGAAAGAAAGACACCATATTAATGTCCTCTAATGACCAAATAGGTCAATGGGATTCTGAAAATACGGCTAGCTTCAAATATACAAATGGAATGTTCAAGACATCTCCATTAGCTATAAAAGAAAAGGAGAAATAGCTATGTTCCACGTCATTTCCAGGACAGGGATGGCAGAATGTGTTTCAGGGACAGTACT
>VDFB02007825.1:0-34981 GCA_007258455.2 Sequoia sempervirens | reverse complement strand
GGTGGTGGTGGGGGTGGTGGCGGATTTGGAATGGCATTTGTGGTGGTGGTGAATGATGATGTTGTGTTGATTATTTGGTTGGTGGATGGTGTTGTCGTGTTGATTGCGTGATTGGTGGATGGTGTTGTTGATGTGGTAAGTGGCGTCATTGATGTGATTGGCCCTTGAGAGACCATGATTTGCAATGTGGTGGGGGTGTTTGATGATGTTGTCATTGCTTGCATGTTTTTCATTTGTTGTTGTGATGTCAACAATAATTTTTGAGCGTTTGGCAAAATGTTTTGATTCATGGTTGGGATAGCGGTTTGATTGATGCTTGGTAGGGGAGGCAACCCCAAGCCAAGGAGTGATGTGGATGATAATGGTAGTGGTGGGAGAGGTGGAAATGTAAGGGGGGTGAATCCTTGCGAGAGTGTTGTGGTGTTGTAGATGCCCCCTTGTCCGAATATGTCTCCCTCCTCTTGTGAATTTGTGAGAAGAGGTGTTTGTGGTGCTCCATGAAATGATGTTAATGATGGGTCATAATGTAAAGTGAGAGGAACATTTTGGTGTAATGAATTATGGAGGATGTTTTGTTCCACTGTGGTGTTTGCGTCCAAGTTTTGGTTATTCACAAGGGGATGTGATTGAAGTTCATTGAGAAATGTGTTTCCCTTGTTGACATTTGGTTGAGTTGGAGCAATCGATGTCGTGATTTTTGGAATGTTTTGTGTGACATTTTGGGATGGGGGTGTGGATGAAATGGGGATGGTGGATGAGATTGGCAGAAAAGATGTCTCTACTATGGTGCTCACATCAAAATCCGAAGGCAACTTGGCCCCTTGCTTTGCTAGTTCAAGCATGTACAACGAAGGGTTAAGTTTCATCATGATGTTGATGATTCTATGGTTGTCCGGATTTTGGAGCATTTCGGCTATTTCTTCGCGAGACATTCCAAAGGTGAGGTCCTCCCCTTGATTTTCTTCTTGTGGGTTTTGTGATGATGAGGGGACCAATGGATTGCTTGATTCTGCAAGATTCATTTCTGCATTTGTTTGGCTAAGGTCACTTGAAGTGGGAGTTTCTTTGTGGGCTTCCATACTCTTCTTGTATTGAGATCTCGTTTGAACCATAAAACAAGGATCAATCTTTGAGAATATGGGAGATGAATCTCTTGATTCCTTGGATTTAATCTCTATTTTATGTCCCAAAGTGAAAGTTTTTAGGATGCCTTTTAGGATCAAACGTGATGATGATATGATGGTGATGTTTAAAGATGGATGTTATGGATGTTTTGACTTTTGATAGATCTTGAATGAAATACTAGGCTTTGGATTTTTGATTGGTTTGATTTTTTGGATTTTGAGACTTTGTCCTTGATCTTGATTTGGATTTTGTTTTGGATTTTGAACAAAAAGGAACCCTAAGATGTTTGATAATGATCTAAAGGATAGTTGTGTTCAAAGGATGATGATTTGGATATGTGTGAGGAGAAGGATGCATCTACCCACACCTACCCAAATAGGATGATTGTTTCACTAAGTATATGGAGAAGGATTCATCTACATACACTAAGCTAGACAAGATGATTTGGATGACTTTGACTAAAGATATGCAAAAGGATGCATTCACACATTCCTAGCCAAAGGTGTTTTGATAAATGTTTTCAAGGACTTGATCTCAATGAGTTTGAATGATTGCTTGATTTTGTCATAAATCCTAGCATTTCAAGGATGATTTCAAGGTTTCTCAAAAGATGACTTGTGAGATGAATGTTTGGATGTTTTTGAAAGATGGATGAAAGAGGTTTGATTTGTTTTGATCCCTAGATGAACCTAAAAAAGACCACTTTGTATTTTCCAAGACCTAGGTATTGAAGAGCATGCATATGCTTCCTAAAGACCTTTGTAGCCAAGAAGTGATTTGAACATTTTGGATTTCCAATCAATGATTTGTGCTTTTTGGGATTTGGAGTCTTCAACACACATGAAGGTTCATTTTGCTTAGCTTTGCTTAATGGATTTATTTTACCAAAAACACTCTCTTTGATTAAGTTTTCAAACTAAGATGTCCAATGTCTTAATTTCCTTAAACCCCACAAGATATTTTATGTGGAAATTTAATGAACTTAAGGCAAGGGTTTTCCTATTGTTTACTCAAGAAGACAAATTGAGGTATAATCCAATGCTTAGGAACCTCTAAGGATGTGAATCCCCAGGGAAAGTAGTAACACATGGATTGAGTCAATGATATTTGTCTTCAAAAGGGTTTGAAATTTTGAGAATCATGTTGAATGTTTGTTTGCAAAATGTTTTCGAATACCACACTGTGTTTTCAAACAAAGAACAATTAAGGCTCCCCATGGACAAGACAATATTTGTTGGATCCCCACTTGACAAGTCCAGCTACGCTTTATTCTAGCGATGGATAGGCTGCTTGACCCCACTGCCTCCACTCACCATTAACGCCAATCAAGGCCAAGCATCAACAATCAATTCCATGAAACTCCCATGCATGCAGTCACCCCTCACTAGAAGCACTGCAGAGGTGTGGGGGTGGCTTCCGTGAATGACCACTTTTGCACCAACAAATAGATTAAGGATTTTGGGTGCAAATTCTAACACATAGGTTCTGCAAGGACCTTCCGTAAACAAATTGTTCGTTTTAGACCCAAATGAAAATTAGTGTTCTAAAATGAAAAGAAAAACAATTTCATGAGGTAGTGTTGATCAAACACTAAAGTGTTTAAAAACACATTGTGTTTTCAAAAAAAAGAATTTCCCCTCCTTGGTTTTCATTTGATAGTCTTCTCTTTGTTGACTTTTCGCTTCCTTGTACCTTGCCTTTGTTCACTTTTTGGTACCTATAAACAAAAAAGACAATTTATGTGAGAATCCAACTTATTTTGATTTAACTTCAAACAATAACATGTTTCTAAATGATGATAACAAAAAGGAAGGTTTATAAATAAGTCATCAATGATCCTATTTTGAGAAGGCATCACATTTGTTAAAAAATCAACTTAAAAGAAAAAAAATCTCTCAAAAGTATTCTCTTCAATTTCAAAAATAACCTTAAATGTAATAATCATCTCAAATGTGGGTTATCAAAAATGATCATAATAAATGTGATAGAACATTTATTATAAAATTACTAAGCATCTAATGAGAAAGAATTTTGGATTATGAATCACTAAACTGCATTCAACCAAATTAAATCAATTGCTAATAACCTTCATTAAGGGCATATACAATTAAAAGCTTGTTAGTTGATATTCCCTATGTCAAAGATAAAAGTTTATTTTCAGCATCTTCACCAAAAAAAAAAAAAAAGATCGAATACATTCCTGTCCAACTGCCTAATGATTTTGAAAATTCTGTCAAATAGATTTCATCTGAATGCAAAATAAAAAAGGAACGCCATCCATAGCAATAGTCAATGTTAATAATCACGATGTGGACAGGAGTTAAGAAACTTTCAATGACAATCAAAGCAAATGTAAATGCAATGAACATTCAGATATTTAATGCATTCCAGGATTCTTCCCAATGCCGAGGCACAAGTTAACTCATTTTAGATTGCTTTAACTGCTATTGACATTATTTCAACTCATTTTAGATTGCTTTAACTGCTATTGACGTTATTTCTGCTTCTACCATGCCGCCTCTACCAACCTTTCCATCATTCTGTGATATGAAACATATCTAACTTCTGTTTTATTCATTGAATATGCTATACATGGGCGCTATGACTGGTAACAAAACAGCATACAGGGATGTGCAAAAAGAAAATGACAAAAATCAATCCTTTGGAGATCTGCTCACATAAATACCTAGGGGCGCGCCAAGTTTGAGATTTTCTTGAATATCACACAAAAACTACAAGAAGAATCTGCTAGATGGCGCGTATTAACTGTGGTCTTTTTGCAAGTTATTTAGTGACAAAAGTTGTGCTTAATTCAAATCATGCTAAGTTGGAAGATAAAGATCATGCTAAGGTGAAGACGTGCATCTAGAAGAAGAGAAGTTGTGGTCATAAAGCTAACGTGTTTGGCAAGTGTAAAGACAAATTCATTAACCAGTGCGCAGATATCTCCTCTGCCAATGCGCGAATACAAACTCTGGAATAGGGTGTGGACAGACTTTTGGCAGATATGTAGGCAGAATGTGGACGCATCAACAAGGAACGAGAACATAAACAGTATTAAATGCAAATGGCAAGTGTGGGGATGCATTCCAAAGGAATTTGAAAGGCCTTCATCATAAATGACAAGTGTAAACCATTACTTAACACCCTCTTCCAGCATCGCCCAAGTTCTCAACAAGGCGCGTAGTATTAAAAAAAGGCAAATTTCTGTTTCAACAAGTCTCCAGGAGGCGTGAGTGTCCAGAGTTGTGTCAACACATTGATGATAGGAGACAATAACAATAATGAGCATGCTGTGAACACAGGAAGAGGGGCTTCATTAGAAGATACAAGAAATCTGCGCAAAAAGCCCAACACAATTATCCAATATATGCATATTAGACAGCCACCAATACACTTATTATAACCATTATTGCATTCGTTGTAACATTAGACATAACACATAATAGACTTACTGAGAGAATACATAAAATGTCTATCGAGTATAATAGTGTTCATAGAATGTAGTTACCCAAGTTTGTAACAGGAAAAAGTCAGATAAAGCAGTGAACAACATAATACTCAGTCATAATATTGTAATGTTGTTATGACGTTAAATGAAATCACAATCAAATGGTATTTGTAAGAGATTAACATGAAATGAGAAAAGTGATCATAACAAGAGTTGTTAATGTTTTTAACTCCTATAGTATGAAACTAAACACTGCTTATCATGCCAAATGCAAATATTTAAATGTGAATGGCATCCTCTTAAGGACTTTGAGAAGCTGCCCTCCTAGCGCCAAATGTAGGCATCCATTAAAATCTGCAAATAACTAAACTCCAAGCACGGGTTAGTATTATAGAAATTCTATCAAAATACCTCTATGGAATCCATTACAAATGCTTTCAAAATGCCACAAATGATGATAAAAAGACTAAAGCATTATGAAAACAAAAGCAAGCTACCTATTCCATAGTTGGATTGGTGTCACATGTGCTAGTGATCCTTTCCCAATCCTTGATTAAAGCTCAAAATGATAAAATAAAAATGGAGATGGTGGAGTGATGATGAACAAGATCAAATCTCAAATCTCAAATGAAGAGAGTAACCTTGCATAAAATTGTGTAGGATTTGCTCAAAGATGAAGCACCTATTTAAAGATTTTCAAAATGCTAAGTGTTGAAGAGGGACCAATGTGGGATCAAAAACAAGCCAATGAGTTGAGGACACTTGTCATCATGTGATTGGTTGATGTATGTGCAAGATTTGGGAAGAGTGCCCAAGAGGGGGAAATTTTGAATTCAAATTTGCAATAAATTTTGAGAGGGGACAGAAAGAAGAGCAATAAATGCCATGTTTGACTTGTCATGTTGAGAGAAAATGAGGTTTTAATAAATCAATAAATTGATTTATTGTGCAAGTGGCTAGATCTAGATAATGCAAGTGGGATGGGATTAGCATTAGATTAGGATTAGATGATGATTAATGATTTAATGCTGATTAGGTGAGTTGACATTTTGGACTTTGATATTTGATTTATTTGAATTAGAAAATGATGGAATAAAATTTATGATTTGATTTAAATGATTTTTGATTTATTTAATTAAATGGATGATGCAAGATGAAGGTTGAATGATAATGTTTATTTGATAAATGACCTTGAGATTATTTAATGAATGGATGAAAATGCACTTGATTAATTGATGAATGGTCCTAATGCGACATCTAATTTGACCGAATCCGATCGAATGCATAATGTAAATTTTGCATGTCTACAGGCATAACAATTGATTTCAATGATAAAGATGTTCAAACAGATTTATCTAAACTAAGGAAAGAATTCACCACTACAATCTCTTGAAACCCTATGTGGCATAACAATTAATCGTAATAGTGAAGACACATGAACAAATAGCAAAAGAGCAATATTGAGGGCAAGGTAGGCAATATATACTCCGTGAATTATTTACAAATGAGCAAAAGCTCTTATTTATATACATCAAGGTGTAGGGAACCCTAAAATCACCTTGGTCATCTACGTTCTTGCAATGCATGCAAGATCTGCGCTAAACTAATGAAGTAAACTATAGAAGGCGAAAACTACCATGCTAACGAAACATTGTAATGTCCCTTACCTAGCCTTGCTCTTGTATTTGCTTGTTTGCCCTAGAATTCGATTGTTGATTAGGTTTAGGGTTTCTTCTTTCCAAAAGGAATGTGTTTCTCTAATGAAATAATCCTAGATTGAAATCTGCATTCACCAATTCAAAAACATTTCCACATACACATATTTGTTAGCAATAATATCTAGATATCCACAATATATTCATAAACATAAATCAATTAATGAAGACATAAGAGGAGTGCCATAGGTGAATCCGCCCTGAATCCCTCATGTAAACTCAAGAGGTTGTCCATCACAATCCTTCTTGCCTAGGGCTTAGTACCTGCATACTCCACCCATGGTAACACCTCAGAAGACACTCGTCCTATTAGGGGAGAGGAACCATAGAGTCCAAGTGGCCTAAGGCCTACCACCTTCTCTTGCCCAATCCCGTATCTTGGGCCTAAGGGGCAGAGACCTAGGTGGGACCCCCATCTTTCTATAACCCAATCCCTAGTCAAGGGCCTAAGGGGCTGCAAAGCCCAATCCCTTGCCTAAGGGGCTGCAAAGCCCAATCCCTTGTTAAGAGCCTAAGGGGCTGCAAAGCCCAATCCCTTGTCTAGGGCCTAAGGGGCTGAAAGTGGGGTTTTTAGGCAATCCAACTTCACCCATGTTTCGTCCATCCTAATAGGTTTACAAGCACATAGTAGACAATCTTTAAACAATCAGATATATTTGCATTCATCCAAGATTTATTTCATGCCTATAATCAAATATATTTTCATTTATCAATGGTTCTTTAAGTTCATCATTTCCTATGATAATTCTCATTATGATAAGATTAAAGGATGTCATTATATCAATAATCAAATTAACAATATCTAGTTCTTATATTCAAAATATGCGAAATATTATTGCTAAGTGAATACATCACCTGAACTGTTGTGTCTTCCCATGATTCTTAATTCCTTAGTCGCCTTCCTTCAATCTTACATTTGATTGATCATAAATATTAATCTATCCATTTTTATATTATGATCATAATTACTTATAAGCTCAATAATTGCTGCAAGCATCATTATTGTAATGATCGTGTATAAATATATAATTATTTCTAATTAATTTTAATCTTCCAATAATCACTTACTATATATATATATATCACTTACTATATCTATATATATATATATATAAAACTTACTTCCCCAAATATATTCTTGACGATAACACTTAATCAAATAAATCTCCCATAGTTTATTTCATTTCCAATCTGCTGCTTTATGCAGATTTCTAATTGATTCCTTTCCTTATTTCTGATTCTTACATTCAACGTCTTTTTATATCTATGCTAAAGGATACATCTTTTCAAGAGTGATGTCCTTATGAAAAGACACAAACATTTATTTAAACCTTCATTATTATTTTTAAACCACTTTTATTTATTTATTTATTTTATATTTTTCAAACTGCTGTTTTTATAATTAATCCTTTTTTTTCACTAATAATCGCAGCATTACATCTTCAATATATAAATATTATTTCTTAATATTTATTCTTAAACTAGTGGTTTTATATGTATTATAATATTTATGACTATAATTATAATAATATTTTATTAATATTATTTTGTAATATTTTTTTCTTGTGAAATCTCTATTATTATGATATTTATAATGTACTAATATTAATTGTCTCGTTTATTATAGTAAATGTATTATAATTATAATATTCTTGATAATAATATTTAGATTGCCATTACATTTTTTATATTTATTTATCCAATTATTTATATTTCACACTAAAATGTGTTTTGTGATTATGATTTATTTATTGATTTGCATTTTCATGTGTTACAATTTTGGGACATGACAAACATCTAATCTAAAAATGGACAATTGTGCGAGCATGCACGTCCTTATTGAAAGTGAGTTAACTGGAAGACTACCATCAGTTAACGAAAAACCCTAAATGAAACTCCAAGTGTGTAAATCTGATCTCAGAATAGATATGCATGAGGTGAGACAGCCAGTTAACTTGAAAGGGTAAACGCCAAGTTAACTCCTGTGTGTAATGTCTATCCTAAGAGGTGGAAACTGAAGTCTACTGGTCGTGATCTCAAGCAACCAATCCCTCAACGAGATTGTTAACTGTATCACTATCTGGAGCTATGAGACTCTGACGAAGAATACTATGTCGATGCAGCATATCCTCACCAGCTGTGATTTGAGACTGAAGTTCACCCCTACTCCTCGTCGCTTCGTCGAACAATGCTGACATGACTGTAAGCTGAGTAATCTTATAGCCAACAGTCTCCCCACTGAAAATGGTATGAATGAATGCTTGGAGTTTTGTCTAAACATCGGTGAGCTCCACGTAGGAACCACCCTCGATCTGGTAACGACACGGTAAGCGAGATACTAGAGTCCTCACAAACCGGAGTGCACTAGTGACGTGCTCTCTACTTTCAACCAACTCTGATGCCAAACTATCCTCTATCTTTACTTTGAAAACCAATTGCGTTTTCCAAGAGTAGATAGCTTCTCTGTCCTCTGCATCTGTGACTGTATCATAAGCCACACTCAGGTGAGCAATCATAATTTCATCTCTGGGTTTGTTAATTGCCATATCCCGTTCCTCATCTTGAAGATGAATACGGAGCTCTCGTGCATTGTACCGCAACTGATATAACTCTGTGAGCATAGTACGGCCTCTAGCAATGAACTCCTCTTCCCATTCCTCCAAACGCTTGCCATATGCAACTAAGTGATTGAGCTGACTCTGCTCTGCTGGAGGCTCAAGCATCGGTGGGAGTGTATTAATGGCATCGGGTCTATGTACAAGGCTAGAAATATACTGACGAAGCTGTCTGATTTCAGCCTTGAGGGTTGCCTTATCTTCTCCATCCTTTAGTATTCTATCCTTGGCACTGTCTGTAGCAACTTGTAGAAGATCAACCTGAGTCTGGCGTGTGCTGCGACCAAGGTTGACGGTGATAACTTCAAAATCCTGAGATTCCAATTCAGCCAAGCTCTTCCCCTGTGGAGGTATGGCAGTCTCAATGACAATCTCCATGTCAGTGTTTCTCTCTACATGAACCATGTTTTTGACTCTCTTATCTGGCGCATCTTGGTAAATGTCATCAAAATCAGAATGATTGAGAACATAAGATGGCTGCCTCCTCTTTCTTCCTAGCTGAGCTTCAATCCAAGATTGATCTCAGCTAATGCTACTAGAAGGGTCTGCATTAGCGACAGGAGGTACTGATGAGAGTGAGTGTGTAGAAGACCCACTGCGAGGTGGAGAGTCTAAATCCAATTCAATGTGAATTGGGACTGGTGACGGCTTTGAAACTGGCGTAGGAACTTGAGGCTGAACCTCAGGTACTGGCGGGCTCTGAACTGATCTATGAACTGGCTCTGTGATAGGTCGTCTGTCAGGCTCCGTGTGTGTAACAGTGGCAAGCACCTTGCCCTTTGAGTTATTTGGCGCTTGTACTTTCTTGGGAGGGTTACTCCTCTTCTTTTGTTTAGGTTTTGACGAGGAAGGTAGCGAAGGATTCACCACTACTGGCGGCTCTGCTCTAGGAACACTTACCCTCCTTGTCTTCTTGCTGTCGAGGAAAAGTATACTATTCTGAATAACTCTACTTGACCTCTCCTTGACCGTTGCGTATTATTTGGCATACCAATCAACTGCTGGCAACGGTTGTGTATCGACCTGCTCTCTGAAAAACTGAGGAAGGACCTCTCCCTTAGCATCTGATAAACCTCCCACATCCTCTGACAAGAAAATAGAAATCTGTGAGAGAGAGAAGCGGCCGTAACTGCATCTGCGAACCTCGAAGTCATTTGCGCAATTTGCCCAGTAATCCTCCATAGAAGGTTCGTGATATGTACCTCCAACAAGGCGAGCTGTATAATGACCTGAAAGGTCATAGGCACGTGCTTCGACAAGATACTTAAGATGATATTTCTCAAGCTCCTGTCCTGCGATCTTGGCATCAATTGCCGACTTGCACCAATACATTCCAAACTGAAAAGGAAAGTTGAGAGATGATCTGTGCCTACGGCGTAGAAGACGATGAACATCATGCATCTGTCTAAGGAACTCCTGAAAGACTGTCTTATCCGAAGGATAACATGGAAGCATAGCTGGATTTCTTGTGAAGCCGTATACTCAGATTTAGGTGTATGTTGGGAACTGAATAAACCAATCTGCCCATCCATCCATAGCTGCCCTAGCAACTGCCGAGATACGAACGTGCAACTCCCGGTCCAAATTCCTCACTGTATAGGTCAAGAAAGCTTCGTGAATATGCTTGAAATGTCGTTCAGCTTTGGTGAACTCAAGCTGATCATAATACTGATAAAATTTTTGAACAGTGAGAATGCCCACGGTGTTAAGTCCTCGGAACTGACCCTGATAAGCGATCAAGTACACGAGATATGAACACATGTGAAACTCATGGGCAACCAGGAAACTAGTGATTTGCTTGTGAAGAATGTCGCTGATGAAGGATGCCCAGTCATAATGCTCCTGCCCAAAAATGATGTGACCAATAATGTAATACATCCAAGGCTGGAAAACATTTGCATGTGCTTGACCTGAGACACGATTCAAGAGTGTGATTAGAATCGCGTACTCATCCTTGTACTCACCATGACCCACATTGTTTGGCAATCTGTTCTTTGCTTGTTTTAACCATCTTTCTGCCATCTTCTTCTAACATTTGTCCACATCAACATCAAATGCCCACTCACACTGCTCCATAGATATAACCAAACTGTTATGGTGCTGAGGAATGCCAAAAATCCTTTCGATATTTAGAGGCTTGAGACTACAAATGACCCGTCCGTCAACTGGCGCTATCTCACGAGTAGTAGGATTGTAATGCTTAATGCAAGCCATCACAAACTCAACATAGTGAACAGAGATAGGTATGGAAGCGGCCTCTAGTAAACCAGACTGCTCAATATTCTGAATGATCGAACTTCTGATTTTAACTGGGTCTAGCACTGCTTCTGGCAATACTTTGTGAAGGTCTGTCTCAACCAACCTGCAGAAATCATGAGTAAGGACGGTTTTGGTCCTGTATTCGAGCTAAGTGAACTGAATTCTGAAAAATTCGCCTCGCTGGATCAGGAACTCGACTATTCTCTAATAAGATTGAAGCTAAAAAATAGCCTCATGAGTTAAAAATAGCTCAAGAATTATTTTCAAATAAAAATCCAAAATAAGGGTTTTGTCCGTAGTGCGATTCTAAGACAAACCTTAACGCCAGATTAAAAATTCAACTTCTACTCGACAGTCAAAAGATTTCACTTGAGAAAATTAAACTCAAGAACTTAACGCTCGCAAGGCACCATGAAAAAATCAAGCCGCTAATAAATGTCAACCGAGAAATTATATGAGAACCATCCGTGACATCGAGACTTTCGCCAAATTCGGCCAATTCTCGTGAACATGCAATTTGTATTTTGTGAGAGAAATCTGAGATCAAAGGATGAAAAAGATGTTTTTTTTTTGTTATGCTTCTTCTGTGAAAATCGCCCAAGATTTCTTTAGATTGCTGATAATTGTGAACTTGAATCTGCAAAAAGATATGTTAGGAAAAATCGCCTCTGTGAATTGATGTAGATTTTGCTCTTAAACTGGAAGAATTCGCCTTGTTTGAGAAACCACGAACTTTCCCCTCTTGAAATTTGCACCTTTGTTATGAATAAATTCGAATTCTCTTGAAGAAAATACGAATTTTATAATGAATTTGAGGATTCGCCTTGAGATTATTAAATATGCCTTTGAAATTTGAAGGATTTGCGCCTTTGAATCTGAAGGATTGGAAAATTGCTTTGGAAGTGCGCCTTTGAAATTATGAGAAACTACGAATTTATCTTTTTAAAAATATGAATTCCCTTTGACAAAATTCGCCTTTGAGAATTTACGAATTTTCCTTTGAATATTAATAAACTTCGATTTCTCTTTGAGGATATGAACTTGTAATTGAAAATATGAATTTCACTTAAGGATGAATTTGCTCTTAATGAAAATCGAATTTCTCTTTGAAAGTTCTGTGAATAACAATGAAGATGGCGCCATGTATAAATAAGAAGAAATTCGCACTGAATTGTGACTGCAATAATTCAAAAACCCTAACAAGAATAGAAATCTTCTGATTGGTTTCCTTTCAGTTGCACTGCCACTGACTAGAAGTTCAAATTTGAAAATAATAATAAAATATTTATTATCATGCAAGGGCGCCAAAAATAGAAAATCGCCATTTATAAGTAAGCATATTTTGAACTTTAGTTGACAACCCAGTTGAAGCTTTGAGATTCATCGTTGGGCCTCAATGATTTCGAAAAGTCATCTCTTGAGCACATAGGCGTCCATTTGCTCAAGATATTTCATTTTTTACTAACTCCCTATTTAATAGCTGACAACACTGTCACGACTGGCCAACTTCGACACTGATTTTCGGATGACTGGGTGATGCTGAGACTGATTTGAGATATTCATCGGAAAGCCTACTGAATAAGGAAGAAATGTCTGCTAGGAGACAAAACTACAAAATCCATCGTTTAACCCCTTGAAAACTTAGGCGCCCCTGATTAAATTGCTTTTACGGGTTCCAGACTTGGCCATTTCTCAAACTACCATCTGACGCTTCAAAAGGCTGCTGACGGTGAACGGTAAACCCTGCTGACAGGAAATGAAGCTCACTGCATGCTTGAAGAAATTCTGCATCCATCGACTGTATGCATGACACCTGAAAGCTGTGTTAAGGGCCTCAAAAGTAAAAGTGCCCCTGGCTCTAAGTTGCACTAGTGTCATTTTGACGAAAGTCAAACTTTCAACCAAGTACCCTACTTTGACCTCTGATATCTGGAGCTGGGATGACCTGATTCAGGCACTATCTATTTTAACGGACAGCCAGAAGGGCCTACAAGAGAAGTCTCTGGAGGTGATGAAGCAAGAAAACTGCTTCTAAGACCTCAAAAACTCCAGTGCGTATTTTAATTAAAATTACCGCTCCAGACTTAACCATTTTCCGGACATCATCACTTTGCAGTATTACACCAAAAACCTCGCACGTACGAGCGTTTGCCAAATCCCGAAGGCTGACGGCTAGGCTCGTTGGATAGATAAAATGATTACGCTCAATAGCCGTGAAGACTTCGAACGTGAACGGGCTCATCTGACAGGCCTAAAGGCTAGGCGCCTCTGGACTGTGAAAATACATTAAAAATTGTTTGTTGGTTCGCCCGTGAAATTACATGCTCGGTAGAATCTCTGCCACGACCACCTGGAACATCGGATTGACAAGCAGAATGGTGCATTGCGGAGCTAGGCTAGAGTATTAGTGATGTTATGAAGATTCTGTCTGCAAATTTCGCCATCTGGAGGGTCCTTTAAACCAGCCCTGGGCTGTACTTGCACTGGGAATAAACGGAGAAGCTCAGAAACATGAAAACTTCATTTTAAGCTGATCTTTGGATGACTGCTGCTGGAATCCTGGGATTCGAATGACTACGTTTGATAGCTCGTCGGATGAGCAAACTAATCATGAACAAATTGACTGTATTCGCCATAGGATATGCCAAGATTTACCCCCTCTTCAAGATGGGCGCCCTCAGGCTAGAGGCGTGCTTTTGCCTGAAAAAGACAACTTTCTCACATCTGGAAATTTAAGGATTTCAACATCTGTCGCTATTTTCCGGAGCTGTGGGTCTCGGAATACTTCGCCGGATAGCTCAACGGATAGCCAGACTAATTCTGAGGAGATAGACTGGATACTTAAACATTTTAAACAAGATCTTGACCTTCAATAAGCTGGGCGCCCCTGGGCTATACTTGCACTTTATGACTTTTCCTTTGAAAAATCTTCATAAATTGACCATTGAAAACTCTGTTTCAATCATCGAAATGACCGTGTGCAATGTGAAACGCCATCGTGAGATGCTCCTCCATCGTGAAAAGCTCCATTCTGAGTCTCTGCTTCAGGTTCTGATCAACAAAACTGACTTTGACTGACAAACTATTGACAAAAACTCCAAGCTTGATATTGCCCAAAACTGTATTTTACAACATTTTAGACTTTTAAATGCAAAATGCCTTGATGAAACAAAAAATTTGGTTTGGGTACAACAAAATTCAAGGCACTTGAAGGAATTCCAAAGAAATCTGGGAAGAAAGACTTAATAACTTTAAGTCTAAATAGGTGCTCCAAGGCGAGGTGAGAAGAAGAAACCAAAGTCATCCAAGATCAAAGCACAAAGGATAAAGTCATCGGCAAGGAAAATATTCTAAGGCAAGAACATGGAAAAAGAACAAAGTAACCAAGGAGGACATCCAACCTACTGAAGTGGCGCCTCGACCAATCAGATTGTTCCAAGTCAGCACATCCAGATTCAACAACTTTCTATTTTATTTGTTGGTTCCTCGAATGTAATTTTCTCATTGGTCGAGAAGGAGTTAGTTAGGACAAACCCTAATTAGCGTTTTATTCTGTAATCTTGGCCGTTGATCCTAAATCAATCTTGGCTATTGAATTGTAATTGGGGAGCCTATAAATTGAGCTCACCCCCTCATTTTGTAATGTCCCCTTCTCAGTTGTGATCATTTCAGTTGACCGTTGGCCTATTCCGGAGACCCGTAGGCTACGTGGATGGTGAAATTAGGGTTTCCTAGTTTTGAGGAGGTTTTTGCTTGAAGTTTGGAATTCTGATTGCGGATTCTTTCTGGGTTTTCAGAGAGCTTCGCAGTGGTATGTTCAGTTTGGCATTCCGAGCAACTTCGCGAATTTACTATTTTTAGTAAATTCTATTTTTGGCAGTGGACAGTTTGGGTTCAGTTCAGTTGGTCCTCTTCTTCAGTTGTTTCAGCTGGCACTTCAGCTCTTGGCCTTGGGCACATATTTCTTGGAGAGATAAGTAATTTTATTATAATATTATATTTTTAATATTACCCCCTTGCCTAGCAGTACAACTTTAAGTTGTTTTTAAAAAAGGAGACTTTGAGGGTCAAGGCGCCATGAGAAGATAAATTATATTTTAATGTCAAAATTGAGCTTAAGGAAAAGGGACGTCCTTTTGAGGGATTTAACTTTATTTTAAAAAAAAAGTGAAATATTTCAAAGGTGAAATGGGGCGCCATCTTTTGGAGGGAAAAGGTGAATTTTAAATTAGGGTTTGAGCGCCTTCTTGAAGCTTCTAGATGTTTCTCTCTTGTCTATTTAATCAGGCCTCAGCTCTTCATTTGGGATCTTTTGTCTACTACACCATTATGCTGTTGAATTGTCTTCAGGCACTCGCTTTGAGGAAAGCACACCTCCTAGCATTGGCTCTTCTTCTTGCTTGAAAGATAGCAACTAGTTGAGAGGTTAGCTTGTATTAGGATTGAATTGCATTTTCAGTTGGGTAATTGCATTTGGAGTTCTAGTTTTCATTTTCTGTCACATTTCTGATGTTGCTGAACGTCATTGAGGAATGTAAGTTTTACTCATAGCTCTTGAAATAAAAATGCTATCATTCTGGGTACTGAGTCAATTGATTTGTCTATGGAAGGCAACCATCCTAGCATGTTATCAGATTTTATTAGTGACCATTTGATTTTATAGAGAAAATTCGCCCTTGCAGCTAGGCCGTACCATCTTGAAGTACATTGAAATTTGTGCAAAATAATTAAGGCATGTTTGGGGTGGTTTAGGGATGGCATCTTGGGCGCCAACATCAGTATAGTAATCTGCATTTGATTTCTTGTCAATAGGATGAGTTTGGAGTAAGTTATATGCATTCTAGTGATTTGCTTTGTTGCTGTTCTGTGTGTTTTCTGTCAAAAAACAGTCATATCAGATTTGAGTAAGTTCAATATTTGTGTGAAGTGTTGTTAATTTAAGGGGTTGGGAGTTTTGGAGAGGTCTCTTAAATAGTTGCTGCATTGGAAGCTTCCTATCTTATGAATCTGACAGGCTCTCTAACAAATTGTAAGCTGAACAGTAGTACTGTCAGCACTTCTCAATTCTCCTTTTTGAATTTATTGTAATTCCCACTGAATAAGTGGAAGAGGCTAGCTTGCTGCCTATTTACTTTCAGTTGAAGTAGTTAGGGACCCCTTGACCATATGCTCGCCATCACTCGGCGCCATTCTTGGTTAGGGTTACATTCTATTCATCATGCATTGATCCTCTGACCATATGCTCGCCATCACTCGGCGCCATTCTTGGTTAGAGTTCCTTTCAGTTCTGTACTTGCATAGATCCTCTGACCAATGCTCACACCTTGCCCACATTGGGATCTTGGTGTACATTCTGGTTAGAGTTACTTGCCACATCGTTTTGGTTTGTGCTAACCTTAACGGGTGCGTGTTGCATTGTAATCATTTGTGAAAAAAAAAAAAATTGGTCCGGTTTGTTACACATTTGTAAAGCATGGGAGCATGTTGCAAAATATGTTGAGATAAGCAATTGTTGTAAGACTGCCAAAGTAATAAGTAATGCATGCATTGTTCTGATGGTGATTACTTCTCTTATTTTGGAGTTGTTATGGTTCTTATCCCTCATCGTAGTTTAGATTTCTTTTCATGTATGTTAGATGAATGCAAGATTTGATAAGTATTGATTTGTGGTGAAACTTTTGCTCATACTTTCTTTGAATGAATGATTTTCATTCAATGCGTAAAGTTAGCCTGAGCTAATTTTGTGGATGCTTAACTTCTGTTTGGATAAATATTGTTCGATTTGATGGTAGTTATTCATGACATGAAAATAATAAGCACATTCCCTTGAAGATTGCACCCCCTTTGTGTAGTTGTCATTGAGCGTGATGAAGTAAAGCGTGGTTATTCGTTTCACCAAGTCGATACCATCTCTTGAATTCTTAGGAAGTAGATTAGAAATTTTGAACCCTTATCTCCCTTTTCAGTTTGTTTGATCCATGACCCAAACAATAGAGCTTCATTGTCTAGACCTTCATTGTGAATTGAACAAGCCTAGCGTAAGTCCCCTTGTCATAACCAGCAAATCACATCAAACCACAGAGCTCATCCACACCTAACTGAAACGTTGGAATTACCATATGATCTTTCTTGCAGTCTTAGCATACGAGGTAGTTTTTCAAGAGGGGATGGAGCGTCTTTGACACTTTATTCTAGAATGTTTGTTGTGTCATAAAACACGCATCAAAAGACTGCAACATTGCCCATTTTCAGAATTTCCAAGTATCAGTTTCTGCTTTTTGTTGCAAATATTGCTAATAAAGAACCTATATAGTTCAATAACTACTATTTAAAGCCTGTTAAAATTATGAAACCGCAACTGCGTAGGTATGAAATGGCACACAATTTTAGTAATGGTGAGTGTGGGGTGGGGCCCACTTGCCACAGAGATTAGGAATAGGAAAGTGTGTGCTGGTTATGCCAGCCCTTGTAAACAACCAATACATGGACCACAATGCTTCCCATATTACTGAAGGAGCATTAATGGAAAATTCATGCTGCGAGTGAAGTGAAGTGATTTGGTTGGTGGAGGTGAGTGGGGAAGATATGTGAAGTAATGTAATGGTGAGTGTGGGGTGGGGCCCACCTGCCACATAGACTAGAATTAGG
This sequence comes from Sequoia sempervirens, assembly GCA_007258455.2. Taxonomy (NCBI): domain Eukaryota; kingdom Viridiplantae; phylum Streptophyta; class Pinopsida; order Cupressales; family Cupressaceae; genus Sequoia; species Sequoia sempervirens. The sequence goes on along the minus strand of VDFB02007825.1, from coordinate 17,168 downwards.
AAAGTGTGTGTTGGTTATGCTAGCCCTTGTAAACGGCCAATACATTGACCACAATGCTTCCCATATTACTGAAGGCACATTAATGGAAAATTCATGCTGGGAGTTGGGTGAAATAATGTGGTTGGTGGAGGTGAGTGGGGAAGATATGTGGAAGAGGAATCTAATGGGATTCACCAAATCTTCTTCTTTTGCAGATGGTTCAAAAGAATGAATTTGATCTTGAGAAGACTCATTATCTTGATTAGTGGAAGAGTAAGTCAGATCTGGGCAAGTCACAAATGATTGGAGGGGGAAGGATGTGACAAACTAGTGTAGTAAAACAACCATTCTAGATATTATGTGATGATTTATTGGGATTCAACAATGTAGTTTTGATTCAATCTTCATAGATCCTTACTTGTTGTTAAGCAGGCAATTTGTTGATAAAAAAACCAACTTACCCAAATTTTGTTTCTAGAAAGATGGATTTCATATTCCACAAATTAGAGAATCTTTGCTTCATTATCAATGATTTAAAAAATGATTTGAATATGTTATTTGACTACCAAGTTTACCTAGCTTAGAATCATCCAACTAACTAACTGCTGTCCCATTTTTCTCTTGAAACCTGTAAATAATTAAATCATTTTTAGTCACATCACTTAATCTTTAAACCTTTCGAGTTTCTCATTCCAAAGATTTTCCTTCTTCTTACATTCTATAATAAATTGGAATCTCCTCCAACTTCCAGGTTAGCCACTCCCATGTAGAAAGCCAACTTAAAACAGTTAATATTCCTTCACCTTCTTCAATATTGTTAGTTTGTTGGATGTATAAGAAAAATTCTATGGTCATAACCTCACCTTAGGTATTTCACCACAATAGACAAACAGCTACAGCTGGACATGGTCACCCCTTGTCGAGTCATCGGGATTCAAATTGACCCATCCTTCACTTGGGTTTTATCAATGTATCTCATGCTCGTGCCTTTTTCTAGTCATTGTAGTAGAGTCTACTTTTGCACATACACTACCTCATTTTCTTGGAGCAATATGATCTCTTGGGGCCACTTCTTTGCTTTTATTTATTTGAAGTGAATTCATGCATTTTGTCATAACCCTTCCCATTCTTCTCCATATATAGGTGCTTCAAGTTTAAAATACACTTTCAATTCCTTTCTAACCATATGGCCATGACAAGATTCATCTACCATAGGGTTCCAATTACCTCTAAGCTAAACTCATTTTTCCAACTTGAAATTAGGTCCTAAAGATTGTTTGGAAAAACCCCATGACATCCCCAATCTATTGACCAGATCAAGCCATATTCAGTTTTAGTAGGGACAAGTTACAAGTGATTGACTTCCTTCTCTCTTTCTAGACATTCACATCTTATAGGTCCATGAAACCCCTTTTTATTAAGATGCTTGCATGTTAACATTCTGCCTAAACTCTTATCCAAAGAAACACCACTATTTTGGGCCAAGGCTTGGAATACAATATTCTGCTCCACTACTTTGATAAGTGTGTGCACTTGGAACTAATTAAGAAAACATGAGATATCCATCCTTGACAATTTAATCCCTCAATGCTTTGAATCCCCATATAAGTTGATATGCAAATTGGAACAAGAGAAGCAAAAGTTAGAGGCAAGCCAAATGAGGGTTGTCATGTGTTGAAGTGGCTTCAAGTCCTTCCACATCCTTTTAGAGGTATTTCTATTGCTTTTACATGCATTAGTCTTTCATCTTTAGCCCCATTTCATATTGTCCTCCAATCTTAGGGAGGGAGTATTGAAGTGGCAAAAACAACCAAAGTCATCTAGCTTAAGCATCTTTACAAGAATGAGATTTCTTTCCATAACTCAATTTATAGAAAATAATCTTATAAATAATCACACTAACATGCATATGTTGTCCCAAATAGTCAATTCAAGTGAGAGAGATGGGTTGGTAAAGAGTTTGTAAGGATCCTCTCTACCTAGGTACTTCTTTTACAAAATGTGACTTCATCCTATTGAAGGAGTGTGTAACACCAAGCAAATTTAGCCCTTAATTTCATGTTGGTGAAGTCATTCTTCCTAATACACAAGTCTCCTAGAGCTTTGAGCAAACAAAATTTTTGCTAGGCCACAAGGAAAATTTTCTTTCATCAAATTTTCCCTTGCCAAACAATTTTTCACATCCATCTATTAACTTCCCTTAAAATTCTCTTTTGCCACCTTAGAGTAAAGAACTAAATTGGGATTGAGTAGATAATTTATTGGATAAGGTTACTCTTCTTACAAAAGATTTTCAAGAGTTAGTCCACCTTGTTGTCTTTCTCTTGATCTTGCAAATAAGTCCTCATAAGGTGGCCTCTTCGTTTCCTTTGAATAACAAAACCAACAAATATGTATATGGAAGAGAAGCACACTCAACTGAAATTAAATAGGGAAAATCATGTTGACTTGTGAGCATGTTCACAAAAAAATTCCCTCTATATATTTTTTTCATTTCTTGGCCTGAGACAAATTCGTAAGTACCAAGAATTTTATTGATCTTGTTACATTGTCTTAGGTTGGGCTCTATGGTTAGCATAATGTTTTTCACAAATTTCATTGGAGTTACTACCTCCTCCACAAGGATGGATAATCTCCCCTCATTTTTTACTTCTATCTCTTGACTTGAATGGTGCACTCCAAAGCTTCTACCATAAACTGTATAGATAGGTAGAAAGGGGATCCCATTTCCTTAAGGTTCATGTAGAATTAGAAAACCTTGAGGATCCTTAACTAGAATAGGGAAGTAGAGAGTAAAATATTAAGCATGAGATCAATTCGTTACCTCAATAGAGAAGCTATTTTTTTCCATGACTCGATCTAAGAAGTCCTAGTTGACTTTATCATAGGCCTTTGAGATATCAAACTTGAGGAGCATTCCTTTTTTCCCACTAAGATCAAAGAATGGATTACCTAATGAATAATCATAACCATGTTCAATAATTGATGACCTTTGACTAACCCTCCTTCTTGTTGAGAGATAATTCTAGGCAATGAAGGTTTCATCTTGTTCACAAGAATCTTGGAAATGATTTGTATATACAATTTACATATATTGGTCTAAATTTTCCTAGATGCTTTGCATCTAAGGATTTTGGGATCAAATAGATAAAAGTAGAATTAAAGTCTTCAATATTTGTTGAAAGCTTCTAGACTTATCCACTACATCAAGAATATCAAACTTCACCAATACCAAAAGTGTTGTAAGAAAATTGCGGGAATCCATCTAGTCCTAGAGCACTATTCCCTTTAAATTGAAGAGTGATTTCTTACCTCTTCCTCCAAATATGGTGTCATTGCATCTTGATTACTTTAGACAATGAACAAACTATATTCCTTCTTATGTTTCAAGGGTGTGTAAAAATGGCTCCTTGTTTGATCCCTATAATTGAAGAGTCTTGTTCCTTTGGCGCCTTGCTAGCATATTATCATGAAAGAAATTTGTGTTCAAATCTCCTAAAGCCATTTGAGACTTAAACATCACTACCAAAAGATCTCCTTATGTTGATAAAGCTCATCCATTCTACCTAGAGCCTTATATTTTTCCATTAACCTATTAATTCATGTCTATTGAACTCTTTGTTGGATATCCATTTGAGACTTAAACATCACTGCCAAAAAATCTCCTTGTGTTGATAAAGCTCATCCATTCTATCCAAAGCCTTATCTTTTTCCAATAACCTATTAATTAACCTATTAATTAATAGGTTAATTAATTAATTGATAAAGCTCATCCATTCTACCCAAAGCCTTATCTTTTTCCATTAACCTATTAATTCATGTCTATTGAACTCTTTGTTGGATATCCATTTGAGACTTAAACATCACTACCAACAAATCTCCTTGTGTTGATAAAGCTCATCCATTCTACCTAGAGCCTTATCTTTTTCCATTAATCTGTTAATTCATGTCTATTGAATTCTTTATTGGATATCCAAAATCTTACCCATTAATATTGCTTTGGTTATGAAGATGGTTATGAAGATGGTTTAGAAGACTTATTTAGATTTCTAATCTCTTCAGCACCTTCATCTTTGCAATTAAAAAAGATGAAATATTCATAATAGGAATGACTAGTCCACATCTTCTCAAATGTGAAGGTCACCGTGGTAGAGTCTTCTTAGATCCACAATAAAAATAGGCCAATGATATGGGCTTCCATTATAGAGGAATTTTAATACAAAACTATCTTCAATCTAGCTTCTTGAACCTAATAAATGATTATCTCTTTTGCTCAGTGATCCTTCCCAAGTCTTTATTGTTCCACTTGAAGAATCCTTGAGAATGTTTGATATCCAAGAACCCAAGTGCTAAAACAAACGTTTGGAGGTCCTAGTAGTCCTCCAATCTTATGGGGTATCCTCCTCTCTTGTCTTCTACATTCCAGAGGGTGTTGAAATCCCCTCCTATAATCCATTTTCTCTCCAAATTGTAGATGTCCAAATCCACAAAGCTTTAAGGAGTGACATTTCTTGACCCTTCTTAACAAGAAAAAAATTGTGAGGATATAATCCATTGTAGAGGATTTTCTCCTCAATTTGCAACTTTTATATGGGGATTTGTTTCAAGTCACCATATCACATTTGACTTGTTTAAGATTTCACAGATATAAGAGGCCTTATGATTGGACTTAAACCTCAACACCTTCAATGTTAGTTAGTTTCCTCACATTGCATCAAATATTTCATTGGAGATCTCTTCATAACCATGTTTCTTATATCAATAAAGTACTTGGTCTCTCTAACTACCAAAACTTTTATTTAGTGAACATTGGTTGGGAAATAGTAATACTAGTCCCTAAAATTCTAAGAGATGGTTCTTGTTAATGGGATATGTGTTTTTTGTTTTGCTCAAGCACCTCTCTGGAAGTGATTGGGAGCCATTTTCCAATGTGTATTGCTTCATTCTAAAGATAAATCCTGTTAGTTTCAGATCAAAAAAGTAAATAAGCAGAAATACAACACACAGATCAAAGAACACAACGAATTACCCTAGGAAAACCCTCCTTCTCGAGGGAGAAAAACTCAACAAATAATATTCTCTTATATATTGAAAGAATAAGTGCAGAAATCTGCATACAAAATTAGGCCCTAAAATTTGGCCAAGTCTTATACAATAATATATGCTACTTCTCCTTGAGCGAATGCTAATACTTCTCCAAAGAATAAAATCTGCTGCTAGGAAATGCGAATTGAAGAGAATGATTTGATGATAAAATGAGAGGTCTTCACCTTTCTTATATACAAATCTAGGCGACCTCTTCTCTAGGTCAGCCCCTTGGAAATATAAAATATTATTTGTAAATCAAGGCCGACCTGCCTTGAAGATCATTTATTTTAAATTTAATTAGGAGAAAATATCTCCCGTCGCTACAACCACTAACACTCGCTCTTAGCTAGGGAGGTATTTTTTTTTCTAGATATCCTCGTCATGGAGTCTCTCAACATGACGCCCACAATGGCTACACCCATTTGTGGAAAACCACATCTCAATCTCAGAGATGTACAAAAGTTCATCACGGAGTCTCTCAACGTGATGTCGTCATGGAGTCTCTCAACATGACGTCCACAATGGCTACTCCCATGTGTGGAAAGAAACACATCTCAGTCTCAGAGATGTACAAGGGTTCATCATGGAGCCTCTCAACGTGATGTTTTCATGGAGTCTCTCAACATGACGTCCATAATGGCTGCTCCCATGTGTGGAAAGAAACACATCTCAGTCTCAAGATGTACGAGGGCTTTCACCTCATATTTTTTCGTCTCAGAGAAATATGCATTATGACAAATCTCAATGATGTTGAGTCTCCCTCTTAGCAAGAGTGGCATTCTCCACTACCCCAAGCTTGTCTCGGAAATGTGCAAAATTCACTCTAGAAAGAGGCTTGGTGAGAATATCAGCCATTTGATCATCAGTGCAAATGTACTTGAGTTGAATTGCTTTCCTAACCACCATGTCTCTGATGTAATGATACTTGATCCCCACATGCTTTGTCCTATCATGAAATACTGGATTTATTGAGAGCTTCACATGGCTTTGATTATCACAATGAATCACAGTTGGCTTCAACATTTGACCAAATAGTCCTACAAGGAGCTTTCGAAGCCACATTGCTTCTTGAGCTGCAACACATGCTGCAATGTATTCAGCCTCTGCAGTGTTTAGAGCCACAAATGTCTGCTTCTTGCTACACCAAGAAATCATGGCAGACCCCAAGTTGAAACAACATCCAGATGTGCTCTTTTTGTCAGTTACACTCCCGACCCAATCGGAATTAGAATAGCCTTGTAACTTCAGATCTTCACTGGAAGTATATCTCAAACCATATCCCACAGTACTAGGCAACTATCTTAGTATATGCTTTGCTGCAACTAGATGTATTTGTCTTGGCTCACACATGAATTGACTGAGAGCACTCACTACCTAACAAATGTTTGGTTTGGTGTTGACTAGATACATTAATGATCCAATCAATTGTCTGTACATGGTGGGATCAACCAAATCTGAATCGATTGCTAAGTCACTTAACTTCTTCAAATTTGTCTCCATAGGTGTAGACATGGACTTATAGTCCATCATCCCAAATCTCCTCAATATATCTATAGTGTATTTCCCTTGACTTAGAGTAATCTCATTAGGTCTTTGCCACACTTCCAATCCTAGGAAGTAATGCATAAGACCAAGGTCCTTCATCTCAAACTCAGAGGCTAACTCTTTCTTGCATTTGATAATGAGATTCTTTGCTCCAATAAGAAATAAATCATCAACATACAGAACCAATATCAAGGCCTCACCATCAATTATCTTGAAGTAAAGGTTGGAATCCACATCATTCATGGAGAATCCCAAGCTCATCAAATATCTATCAATCCTTTCATACCATGCGCGAGGTGCTTGTTTAAGACCATACAAGACCTTCAATCTACATACATGAGACTCCTTCCCATGAATCACAAAACCATCTGGCTGCTCAATGTACACTTCTTCAATCACACCATTAAGAAATGTAGTCTTTACGTCCATTTGATGTAACTTCCAGCCTTTAGCAGATGCAATAGCAATAATTGTTTTGATAGAAGTGTATCGAGCAACAGGAGCAAATGTCTCTTCATAATCTATTCCCTCCTTTTGAGAGAAACCTCTTGCCACAAATATTGCCTTTTGTTTCTCAATGCTACCATCAGTTGCATGCTTGATTTTGTAGAGCCATTTAGAAGACACTACAGATTTCCCTTCAGGTCTCGGAACAACATCCCATACATCATTTTTAATGATGGACTAATACTCTTTTGTCATTGCATCTCTCCATACCTGCTAGTTGGATGCCTCCTCAAAATTGGAAGGCTTAGAATCAATGATGTGACTTATCAATGCCACATAACCTAGAAACTTCTACTATCTCTTACTTTCCCTAAAGGTGCCTTGAGGATTTGCATACTTTTCCGCCTCTTGCATAATTTGTCGAGCCCATAGAGGCCTCTTTCGACCTACGACAATATCTCTAGGCCTATCAGTTGGTTCTATAGGATCAACTAGATCAATAGTCTCGGCCAGTTCGTTGGACTCCCTCTAAATGTCAGGATTATGATCAGGGGATATGTCCATATCCTGAGAAGTCTCTTGCTCTTCACTGTCTATCTCCATGTAAGACCCTTTAGATCTTTTGAAGGCTACTTCCTCTTCGAAGGAGACATCCCTGCTGATCTCAATCTGTTTCTACCTTGGAATATAAACTCGGTAGGCCTTTGAAGACTCACTGTATCCCACAAATATACCTTTCTTGCCTGAAGGTTCTGGCTTTGATCTTTTATCCTTGGGCACATGAATGCAAATAGGACAACCAAAAATTCTTAAATAACTAACCTTAGGTTTCACACCTGTGAAGGCCACCTCAGGAGTCATGTTTCCCAATGTTTGATGAGGGCTTATGTTCTGAACATACATGGCGGTTCTAGAAGCTTCTGCCCATAGGAAAGTCTGTAAATCCTGATCATGAATCATAGCCTTGGCTGCCTCTACTATGGATTTGTTCTTTCTTTTGGAAACTCCCTTTTGCTGAGGGTTGTACAAAACACAAAACTCCCTCTTGATCCCTGCCTCAATGCACAAATTACGAAAACCTCCAGAGGTGTATTCTCCTCCATTATTTGATCTTAGAACTTTAATCCTTTTTTTGGACATGTTTTCAACTTGAGCCTTGAATTCTTTGAATCTATCAAGGACTTCTTCAGACTCCTTATATTTCAAGAATAGATCCATGTCTTTCGACAATAATCATCAATGAAAATCACATAGTACCAAAATCCACTCAAGGATGCCACAGACATGGGTCCACATAAATTAGAATGAACAAGATCTAAAATTCCCTTAGATCTACTGCCACTACTATGGAAGGGACTCTTGATATTCTTACCAAGAGCACATCCTCTGCAAATGCCATCATGCTCTAGACCAAGCTTTGGTAGACCAATAACCACCTTCTCCATAGATGGAAGAGCTCTGAAATGTAAGTGAGAAAGTCTCCTGTGCCATAGCTCACTCAAATTGATGGATTCGTGTAATAATGTCTGAACTGGTCGAATTGATAATCTGTATAGGCTCTCTTGACGAACGCCAATCACACGAGCTGATTTTATACTAGAGTTCTTAGGCCAAGCAAGAAATTTTCCTTCAAAAAAGGCAACCTTGCATGCTTTGTCGTCCAAGGCTGAAAAGGAGACAAGTTTTCTTTTGATCCTTGGTACAAACAAGACATCACTCAAATGAAGAGGGATACTTGAATCTAGCTGAAAAGAAGTGGCCCCAACTCCTTTTACAGAATAACAAGCATCATCTCTGATTATCACTTGCAAGTTAGTTTCTTTCTCTACCAAGTCTATAAGATGCTCTCGGTATCTTGTAATGTGTCGTGAAGCACCACTATCTATCAACCAAGTGTCATTGTAAGTTGCAACATTGCTTGAAAGAGCGGAGATGAATAGAAATCCCTCTAAGTTGTCTCTAGATTCCTTTTGAGGTGACACATCATCAATATCTGCGATAGAAGCATGCAGCTTTGGCTTTGATAAGCAATCTCGAGCATAGTGACCATACTTGTCACACTTGTAACATTGAATGTGAGAGAGGTCCTTCTTCTTCTTCGGTTCTGGAACAAAATCTGATTTTTCGTCTCTATTCCTCTTGAAATTGCCTCTTTTCCCTTTTCTTCCTTTTCTTCTGGAAGCTTGTGCAGCAAGGACATGACTTTCTTCATTATGAGAATTTCGCCCATTTCCTTTTGGTGCCAACCTCGATTCTTCTTGAATACAATTAGCTCGAAGACAATCAAACTTGGGCAACTTAGATCTCCCACTGATGCTTTGAATAAAAGGCTCCCAAGACTGAGGAAGATCATTCAGTGCCAACATAACCAGATCTCTATCTTCGACTATGTCTCCAATAGTGCATAGCTGATCTCTTAATTCAAAAATCTTCATGAGGAAAGAAATGGCTGAATCTCCTTTAGCCATTTTTATATGATGGAGCTGTTGTCTCAAAGCAAGGGCTCTGCTGGTATTGTTGATTTCATACAGTCCTTGTAGAGTCTCAAACATTTCTTTGGTTGTCTTCATCTTGGAGATAATCGGAACTAGGTGATCCTTCACGGAGTCTATCGTGATCTTTCTAGCCTTCGTGACATTTTTCTTGCATTGAATTTTCTCAGCATCATCGGATGGCTCGGGCACATCATTTTCTTCTAAGGCATTAAGAACTCTGAATTTCCAAGAGGTGAAATTTGAAGCTCCATCAAGCCTATCTTCGACCTTGATTCCATTCACCATCTTCGATTCTTTGATAGACTGCCCTAGATAAAGAGATGTCCTGACTGCTTAAACAAATCTGATCCGATCTTTGCTTAAACCCACTTTGCTACCATGTTAGTTTCAGATCAGAAAAGTAAATAAGCAGACATATAACACAGATCAAAGAACACAACAAATTACCTTGGGAAAACCCTCCTCGAGGGAGAAAAACCCAACAAATAATATTCTCTTATATATTGAAAGAATAAGTGCAGAAATCTGCATACAAAATCAAAATTTGGCCAAGTCTTATACAATAATATATGCTACTTCTCCTTGAGTGAATGCTAATACTTCTCCAAAGAATCGAATCTGCTGCTAGGAAATGTGTATTGAAGAGAGAATGATTTGATGATAAAATGAGAGGTCTTCACCTTCCTTATATACAAATCTAGGCGACCTCTTCTCTAGGTCAGCCCCTAGAAAATATAAAATATTATTTGTAAATCAAGGCCAACCTGCCTTGAAGATCATTTATTTTAAATTTAATTAGGAGAAAATATCTCCCGCCACTACAAGCACTAAGAGACCCTAGTCACTTCCCTTCTTTTGTTTTGCCCAACATCTAGGCCTTTTTCTTGCTTGAGAATTGATTATTTTGTTCATGCTTCCTTCTTGGTTGATGCTTTCCTTCAACTAAATATTGTTTTTCTATGACATCTCTTTCTCCTCTTATTGAGCACCCTTCTTTGTATGGGAAGCAACTATTCTCTATAGAAATTGCGCCTAATGCCATCCCTTACACATACATTTCTACATGCTTAGGCATAGACATAATTCCCACACTTAGAAAATACTCAAGAATATTTTTGAAGTGTGTTGATTATGCAATTCAGTTGTGATTCAAAGCTGTGATCTGCATTTTATTAGAACATGTCTCAACCAACTTTGTTACATGGGCATGTCTCAACCAACTTTGTTACATGGGCAGTGCTGCTACTTAATGAGGTGGCTCAGATTTATTTGAAAGTAAATGATATTTTGATGTTTTTTGACTGATCATACATGCATGACAGCCATAGGTGCATTTTTTTGAGAGAATAGCCAATCCCCTCTACATGTTCCTTTTAATTGGGTGAATGAGGTTCATTTCCTCTCTCATCAGAAGCCATGACACCTCTTCTAGGCACTAGCATGGTCACTTAATTGGGATCCTTGAGAGGAGTATCCCCTTCTTGTATTTCTTCTATTACTTAAACTCTCAACTATTTGTTCTCTTTTTCCCTCCTTGAATCTTCTTCTAGGACCTAAAACATGGGTTTCTCTCAAGCTATTGCATTTACTCATTTTGAGACTTTTCCTCCCTTTTATCTTGTTTGCTTTGTCCCACTTTAACCCATTTTTTCCTCAACATATTCTTGGTTTTTCGTAAGCAATCTTTAGTTTCCTTCACAATTTCCACTTTGTGCTACATGGTGCTGTCCTTGCTTGACAAAAGACCTTATTTGGCTAGGTGACCATACTCATGGCAACATCTACAATGCAAAAGAATGTGTTCATTAGAGTTGACTCTTTGGGAGTGGCTGATCTACACCAATGATACACAAAGTCTATCATAATTTGCTTGATTTGGAAACATATTTTGACCTTTTTTTGTGAGGTAGGATATAAACTCTTGTTCATATTAACGCTTTGGATGAGATTTCTTCTTGTGGTTTGAATCCAATATGCCAACATTTCATTCATACATTTTGTAAGAACTAAGGGCCTCCCTGAAAATATTCTTTTGCAATATGCTTCATTAGTAAAGCTAATGATGAAGTATCCCTTGGGCATGACTTGATTTCATATTCGTTAAATGTCCTCCAATGATTTTTTGCCCATGCATAGCTTTTGTTAATTGGTTGATAGTCCATTTTTAAGTGAACTTTGTAAAGCAAGTTTATCGTCTATATTGCTATAAATATTGTCTTAGACAAATCATTTTTTTATGAACTGCCCAAATATATTATACATTCATGCATTACATTTGAAAAATAAAAATAAGAAGTGTAAAAATAGAGAATTTTAAAGTGACATTGCCACAAGCTCATTTAATTTTGTCTCACTTTCTTTTGTAACTGTCATGCATTAGATTTTTTTCATTGAGCACCGAATTTTACAGCGATATTCAAAAAGAACCAAAGGTTGAGGACTCTCAGGCGGTGCATCCATGGAAAATTTTTCAGTCACATGGTTGGGACTCATAGCAAATGTCATTTCATGCCAATGCAGCCCAGACTAATTTTGGATTGCAGCTCGAATCAGCCAGCAGGTTTAGGAATTTTACAGAGCATTCATATATCTTGCTTTTTCACAAAGCCTTTTAATGGGTTTTGAATTAAAATCTTGAGCATTGCTTGTTTTGTTTTCCATTTTGTTTTATCACTTAAGAACTTGCAAAGGTCAGTTTTGAGTTCGTCTTCATTGTGATGTATGGTTTGGGCTTGTCTTTTCTATTATTTAAATCAAACCTTGAAGATTGATTTAGGGTTCCTATTTTTCTTTTATTTAGTATTGTTGTTTCAGGATGGCAATAGCTGTTAAGCCTCCATTGCTTTTACCAGTGGTGTTGGAGAAAGTTAGCATTTTAAGTAAATGTTGCTTTTGAGGGTATTTTCAATTTGACCCACTCTTTAGGATTTTATTTCTGAAGTATAATAATTTTTGCCAGAGACATTTTTTTCTCTCATTAGTATTAATTTTTTATTTGAATTTTGTGAAAAATTTTTACTCAAAAATTAGAATTAATTAGTGTATGCTTTTTATTACAATTTTGGTTTTTTTTTCCACTAAATCCAACATAGAAGGGCCACAATTTTGACATTTTTTTCTTCTTGTCAGCCTTACGATGGTGATGATAAGAGTCGGACATCAGAAAGACCATGGTTGGCACATTGCACCTAAGTGTAAGCTAAGGATTTTTATGAATCCTTGCTTAAGCTATGAGGCTTGTCAATGTCTAAATAAATTCATCCACTTTTCCATGCGTTGGTCTATCATAATTCATATGCTCAATACATCTCTTGACTGTAATAAGGATTGCATTCTTTTTATGCACTTGATTTCAGAATAAGGTGAAGAACACTAATGGGTGTATAAATCATATTTCTTGTAATCAGCGGACATTAATATCTAGAAGTAAACCAAATTAAAATTAAAATTCCCTTGCAAATTTAGGTACCTCCACCTTCGGCCTTCTCATATCTTGGTTGCGTCCCCATTCACAAGTCGCCTCCCCTTTCATTCCACAATTCCATTTCTTGAATCTGGAGTATGTAGGCCATATTGTTATATATACAGTATATCTTAATGGGCTACATTCCACTTTTAAATTTTTAATTGAATAACTTTATCTAAAATGCTCAAAAATTAGATTCGTTAGTTAATAATATTTTCAAATAGTGGCACAGAAAGTTATTATATTGCCAGAAGATTCATGTAGTTATAGCAAATCTTGTTTTTAATTTTTTTCCCCCTGGCTTAGGCTGTAAATGGAAATGGATGGAAATGGAACCTTGTATAGTCCACAATACTGGACAATCTGTTTTTGGGCTTATAGATGACTTATAGTATATGGGACCACCTTGTACTCCATGCAGGAGACAGCTAATTGAGCTACAAACACGGTGTGCATACCCTACCCCTTGCAGGATTTGAACTTGTGGCCTCTCTTTCAAGAGTACAAGTTCTCCATCATTAGGCCAACTCAGGAGTACATATATTTTCTATTCTTGATTTAAAGATATTTGTTATCCATAATACTTATTCAACTTTTTGTCTAATGTAGTATTTGTAATTCCCAACCTGGCTGTGGGATGTATAGGTGAAAGTTTAACCAAAAGTTGCATAAACCATTCAACTGTCAGTCTTGCAAGTAGGAAAAATATTAGGTGGGATTCAAATAATATAATAAAACACTCCTCCCCACATATAAAAGCAAACACACACACACATATCCAAATTTCCCCCTCTACAAATATAGTAGCCTGGGTCAATCTGATGATGGGAATATGTTTGTGTGCTTGTGAAAAATACTAACCAAAATTTTCTTGAATTGTTCAACTATCAGTCTTGCAAGTGGGAAAAATATAAAGTGACAGTTCAAATAATAAAATAACAGTTTGTCTCCCAAAATTTAACTGTCTTGCAAATGGGAGAAATATTAGGCGACAACTCATAATAAAATAAGATTCTTACACACCTTAGTCTTGCCAATCATATATATACTTTCTGTAAGCTAAGTTCAAGCTAATCCAATAAAATGCATACACATAAGCATAAATCAACTTAGATAATTATTTTTAGGTGTGGAAGTGGACAATTAAGAATTGAATGCTATTTTAGGAAAGTAATTGTGGAGGAGTGTACTTAACTCTAGGAATAATGTTGAAGATATTTCTGATGTAGACACTGAAATCTGTTGTACTAGATGGTGTCGATGCACTTCAAGCTGTTTGGAATAAATTTACACCTTATATTGCCTAGTGATTGGTGCAACACAGGTGAAAATATGTATATGTTTGGGTGTGTGTGTACCATAGTTTGAGGACTTTGCGAGTTGAAAAAACTCTTGGGACTCATGAGTCCTAGGGCTCGCCGAGTCATCTCGCCAAGTCCTTGAGAGTCTAGGCTAGGACTCTCGAGTCTTGGCGAGTGACTCGTATGAGTCCTAGAGTTGGACTCCCAAGTCCCAATTTAGGACTCTTGGCATTCCCTGGAACCAATGAGTATGAATGTTTAAAAATTGTTTTTTGTTTGTTTTTTTCATTTGAAAATTTGTGAAACTATGAGTATGAATGATGAAATCTCAAATATTGAATGTTTGAAGGTCATATAACATGTGTAATATTTGAATTATGAGAAATTGATAATCAAATTAGGCTCTTATGTTCTCTAATTGCATTAATTTACTTTTATTTTTTGTAAAACTATGGTTTTCTTCTTTGCCGAGTCCTAGCTGAGTCTTTTGCCAAGTCTGTGTTGAGTCCCGAATCCTAGTCCGATTTTGGGCTGCCTAGTCCAAGCCGAGTCTGAGTTTTCAAACTTTGGTGTGTACAGAGAGAGAGAGCGAGAGGTGGGCATAAGATCACATTTCTTTGAGCATTTTGACCAACATTTCACATGCCTTGTCTATGATTCCACATTTTGCATACATGCTTACCATATATATATGTACCTCTCTTTGCCTAGTTGTCTTCCCCTTTGTCTATCTAGCATGTGAAATGTTTGTGAAAATGCCTCAAAGAAATGTGGTCTTATGCCCCTTTTGTTAGTTTTAGATCAGAAATGTAAGCAATAAATAATGCAACACATAAGACAAATGAACACAACAGTTTACCCTGGGAAAACCCTCCTCGAGGGAGAAAAACCCAGTAAAATATATCTCTTATATATAGGATGAATAAGAGCAGAAATCTGCTTTACAAATCAGACCCTTTTCAAGGGTGAACTTGACACAATAAATGGTGAGAATCTCTTCTTGATACAACCGAATATGAATATCCTTGAAGTTGAACTGCTGCTACAAAATTATGATCTGCTGCTAGGGTGCGAACTTCTCCTTGAGAGTGCGAATTGAATGAAGAATGAATTGATGATTTGGTGAATCAACTTCACCTTGTATATATACAAAACAAGGCATCTCTTCATTTGGGTCGGCCTCTTTTAATAAATAAAAATATAAAATTTAATTTGCAATTAAGGCCGACTTGCCTTATTAATTATTTATTATTTAAATTTTGAGAGAAAAATATCTCCCGCTGCTATAACATCAACACCTTTATCTCTCTGTACTCACACATATAAGGTAGACATGTAAGCAAAGTGTAGAAGCATAGACAAGGCACATAAACTGTTTGAAAAAATGCCTCAAAGAATGTGTCTGTAGATAGAGATACGCATATGTTGTCTCCCTCTCTCTCTACACACACATGGTAGACATGTATGCAAGAGTGGAAGCATAGAAAAGGCACATAAGCTGTTTGACAAAATGCCTCAAAGAAATGTGGCCTATGGAATGCCATGATTGCAGATACGTTCAAATGGGTTTGATGAGAAGGCCCTAGAAACTTATAAGCAAATGCAAACCAGCATCCTGCCTGCCTGTGCTCAAATTGGACCTTTGGAAGAGGGTACGGACGTCCATCAAAGCATAATTGAAAATGGATTTTGTCAGATGCTGTAATTGCAAATGTCACAATCACCACAGCCTTGACAGAAATTACAAATTGTGATTAATTTTCTTTGTAGCTTATATTGTGTGAATAAGACTTGAAGTTCATTGTAGTTTCCTATTGCATCAGTTTATGATGTAGATGTGACTCTACTAACTTACTGAGATCCATTCTGATTCATGTTCATTGATCTTTGATAAAAATTCTGTTGAAGTGTTGATACAAAATGAATGTCATGTTCTATGTGCTTTTCCATCTGATGCGTTAGCTTCTATGTAAGAATTGAATGCTTCATTTGAATTGTACATTGAATGGTTTTCGGGAGGGAAGCTTTTGTTTGGACAGTCAAAATGAGCCTAACACGCTTATCATTTCATCATATTTTGCAGGTTGCTTTACCTTATGAAGAAAATTGGTCGAGCTGTTGTATTGAATTGCTTGAACTGTCAAAGTGAGCCTAACACCCTATCATTTTATCATACTTCACAGGTTACTTTAACTTATGAAGCAAATCGGCCTAGGTACCTTACTTTATGAAGAAAATTTGTCTAGCTACTGTATTGAATTGCTCAAACTGTCAAAGTGAGCCTAACACCCTATCATTTTATCATATTTTGCAGGTTACTTTAACTTATGAAGCAAATCGGCCTAGGTACCTTTACTTTTGAAGAAAATCGGCCTAGGTACCTTTACTTTTGAAGAAAATTGGTCAAGCTGTTGCAATAGATTGCATACATATTGTTTGTTGTCGAATTAATTGCTGTATGCATATTTCTGTACACTCGACTATTGGAGTGAATGGCCTTGCTTTTCACAATGCTTACAGCTGAATTTCCCATCTTTAGTTCCATTATATTGTAATTGTGTTTATTCTCATGGGATGGGTTATACTTAGATGGAGATGCTGTACTGCTTTTGGCTATTACAGAAAATGGCAATCTAAAACCTGGCACGAGGGATTTTGGGCCGAGGATTTTTGGACGAGGTACATGACTAAGCTGCTGCAATTCCATGAACCTCAGCTGCCCTCAGCCAAAAGGCTGGATGATAAAATTAAAGAGCTCATTGCTAGCCAGCTTGTCAAAGTAGAATAGCCACATTTATTACTGTGTATGGCACTGAGGCTATAGTGTCTCATGGTCTTATTTAGCAA
>VDFB02007823.1:0-18708 GCA_007258455.2 Sequoia sempervirens | reverse complement strand
TATCTTTAATGTTGGTACCAAAGACATTGTTGATTGAGCTTTCACACCAACATCATGTATACAAAGACCCACCATTGTCATGAAATATAATGCAGAAAAACTTAACATGCAATGCTTAAAATCGCTCCTTTCCATGCCTTTTCTCTCTCTCTCCAAAACCTCGTGTTTTCAGTCTTCTGCCCTTTTTGTGCAATTTCTTTCTTTCTCCTTTGTTGCTTTACCCTCTTCTACAAAATCCCTCTTCCTCACGCCATACTTTTCATTCCCTTTTCCACGTTGGCAGAGAGGATGACGAAAAAAATCGAGTGCCACCACATTTGCTTGAAGTTCCTAAAGCATTAGCATACTGCCCACACCTTCATCAAACTTTGTCTCCCAATGTTTTTTATTGATATGTTATTTTATTTATTTATTTTATTATCCACCCAATATGAATGTGAAAGGGTATTCTTTTACAGGGATGTGACACAAACTTGTTAATTTGTAAATAAGGTGTGCTAGCCATTTATTCAAACACAATGAATTTGCAAAACCATCTAAATTAAACAATCCTACTTAAATGAAATATCTTACACTCATTTTATAATGCCAAATGTTGACAAAATTGGCAAATAACAATAGTATCAGTATAAGCATGCAATGTATAAATTTGAATAATCCAATGAAAGGTACATGTGATTAACCATTAAACTTGAATTAGAACATGGATAGACTAAACATAAAAGGAATTGGTAAAATTATAAACAAAAACACATAACATTAGATGTAAGTGGAGAAAATCATAAACACAAACACATAACATCATACTTTTAAGTTATAATGTTTATTTTGAAGATTAAATATGAATCTACCATGGAAATTAATGAATATTTTTCTTGATTAGATTAAAAAGAGAGTTCAATATTGTATCGCTAACATACATAAATGGTGTATCTCTCTCTTATTTTATCGTTCTATGTTTTTTAGTTCTCTTCTAATGATTAATAAATTTTATCATAATCTTACATCAATATTAGTCTCTAAATACAAACTTATAGAAAGGAATTATGTCTACAACTTCATTAAAAAGATTATCATATACCATAATAATCTTCTATTTTCATTACTTGATAACATATAGTAGTTCTACTCCTTACTCTATACACCCCAACTATAATATTGATATAAATAATCACCTATATGTAATCTAAACTTATTTATCAAATCTTATGAAAACAATTTTCTTGAATATGAATCAATTCTTACTTTACTTAAATAGTGTTAATTGTAAAGACCTCCTTCAACAAAGTGTAAGCTATTCTTGCATTCATGTGTAAACTACCTCTAATCTCTATTCCCCTACCGTGGTCATCATACCCTCCTTAGACTTACTTTATTTTAATTTTTGAGACAACTCTTAGCATTGAAATAACTAATCAATTTATAGACAATCAATCAAATTTTCATAATTATTATTATTTTTTTAAAAATAAGAGCATGCTTACTATTACTAAACTTCTTTCTAAGTAAACTTCTTTGTAAGAAAAATTTAAATAATTAAATAATTTGAATGATTTGATTATTTTCTAAAGCCATATTCTTCTATTAATTAAATAAATTTCATTATTTAATTAATTCATTTGTTTTTTTATATCCTCTCTTTGATTAAAATAAATTAATACTTATTTAATTACGTTACTAATGTTCCTTTCTCTCTGCAATTAAATAAATTATTATTTATTTTAATTATTTAATTATTTTCTTCTACAATGAAATAAAGCTTACTTATTTAATTATTTTCTATTTTTCTCTCCACTATTAAATAGTTATTTTTATTATTTACTTTTTAATTAAATAATTGTTTCCAAATAATTTTAATTAAAAGTCAACTTTTCCCTCTTTGCTATATTTAAATAATTGCTTTTATTATTTAATTTTTCCTGATTCCTCCTAAATTAAAATTTTTTATAATTATTTAATTTACTTTAGTAACCTCTTTTTTTGTGCCAATCTCCTCCCTTATCCCAATTAGCCTACACTGATAGGCTTATTCTTGAATACTACAAATATGAGGGGAAGCTCATATAAAGCAAAATGGAGAAGAGCTATGCAGGTATTCAACCATGGCATAGGAATTATGGTAATATTACTTTATTGTTTGTGTTTCTATGTTCATTTGTACTTCATTGTTGGATTAGTGTCATTATTTGAGTTTTAGGTAGTTGGTAGTTGATAGTGTTGATTCATTCTTTACACCTTGATTTTGGCTTTAGTAAAATTCACCACCAGCAATTCATTGTTGGAAAATTCATCCCCAACAATTCACCATGGAAAAATTCACTACCATGAAAAATTCACCTTATGAAAAATTCACGACCAGCAGTTCATGGTGGTGAATTTTCACAAATTTACCCTATTCTATATAAACAATAGAAAAAAATAAAGGGGAAAATTCATGGCTAGCAATTCTATGTTCATTTGTACTTCATTGTTGGATTAGTGTCATTATTTGAGTTTTAGGTAGTTCATAGTTCATAGTGTTAATTCATGCTTTACACCTTGATTTTGGCTTTAGGAAAATTCACTACTAGCAATTCACCACCAACAATTGACTATGGAAAAATTCACCACCATGACAAATTCACCTTATGGAAAATTCACCAACAGCAATTCATGGCAGTGAATTTCCCCATGATGAATAGTTGATGGTGAATTTTGCTGCGGTGAATTTGCCTGAAGCCCTTGATTTTACCCTATTCTATATAAGCAATATAAAAAAATAAAGGAGAAAAATAATTTTTTTTAAAAATTATAAGTGTTAGAGAGTGGATTGAGTGGAATTCTCAAAGTTACATTCAATTTATAGAAAAAATGTAAAAACAAGATTAAAAACACACTTTTAATAGATTTAGATACCAAATAGATTTCTATCATGAACATTTTAACATAATAATAATATACACAACTATGTAGTCAATATAATATCTGAAAAGTCAGTAGAGAAGATATGATTAGGAATAGCATTAATTCTTTATTTTTTATAGGTTTCTTTGATACTTATGATTAGGAACAACATTAATTCTTTATTTTTTATAGGTTTCTTTGATACTACAATGGAAGGGAAAAGAAGTGTTGCTGAGAAATTTCCAACATTGCTCAGGAACTTCACCCTAGATCACCTCAAATTATATCACTCTTTTTTCGTGATTCCAATCTTGTCTTCGATTCGACTAGGATTTTATTCACCCTAGATGCTTACATTCTCCTGGTTATGGGTATCCACATCTTTTTCTTTTTTTTTGGTAAGGTGTGGTTTGGCTTAGGGTTTTCTAGCTTCCCCGACTTCTTAAAAGACTAACTCTACCAATCATGTGAGAGGATATATCCATCTATAAAACCAAGCTATTTGTCACTTATCAGCACAATCTTTCAAAATTTTAGTTTGTGTCACTACAATCCTTTTGAAGGTCAGAGGTAGAGAATTTCTTCACAAAAAAATTAAAACTTAAAAAAAAATATTCAACACAGAGCTACTGCTCATACATTTATGTATGCTCACATTTGCATTGAAAATCAAAAGTAATTACATATACCAATATTGGTAAAAGTTAAAAGACACGTGAAAAAATATTCACAGAAGGGAGGGAACAAAATAACATTTATTACAAATTACCTAACTAACTTTTTCCCTATCAAAACGTATTTAATAAAACATCCTTTACATTAATATTACAACTTTAATATCAAATTTCCTATACTACTAAATATCTAATGGTGGAGGCAACTTGGTAAAAGGTTCACCATGGTATCGCAATGGGTAACTACCCCTATTGCGATATCGCGGGAAATGGTTTATTGACGGCGCCGATAACGACTGGCGGTGATGATGAAACAAAATGCTACGAGAGTCTCCCACGGTATCACAATGGTACCATTATTTATTGCGATATCGCAGGCAGCAGCTGGAGGTGATGGCAGCAGTTAGGTTTACATTCCAACACTCCCCCTTAAACATAACTGCACTGTCCACCATGCCCAATTTGTTTCTTTGAAAAATAAAATTATCTCTTTCTCATCCACATTGCCTGGCATGCTACACTTGTGGCTGCCACATATTCTGCTTTAGCTGATGAAAGACAGACTATTGGTTGCTTCTTTGAAGACCATGAGACAACTCCAGTCCCAAAATTAAATATATAACCAGACGTGCTTTTTCTGTCATCAATGTTGCCAGCACAGTCACTGTCTGTGTATCCTATGAGTTTGAACTCATCTAAACTTGAATACTTAATGCCAAAATTCCTTGTTCCACTTACATACCTTAAAATTCTCTTCCCAGCTTTCCAATGGGTGTCTTTTGGTGTTTCCATAAACCTGGAAATCAAACTTACTCCATACATAATATCTAGCCTTGTGGTTGTGAGATACATGAGACTTCCAACAAGCCTCTTAAACAAAGTTGGATCAACATTAGACCCTCTATCATCATTGCTTAGTTTCAGACCTATCACTATAGGTGTTGGTGTTGGTTTACACTTCATCATATTAAACCTTTTCAAAATGTCATTTGCATATTTGACTGTGAAATAAAAATACTATTTTCATTTTGATTCACTTCAATTCCCAAAAAATACTTCATCAAACCTAAGTCTATCATTTCAAATTCTTTCTTCATGTCTTTCTTGAATAGATCAATTGACAAATTTCCAATGAAAATTAAATCATCAAAATATAAGCATACTATCAGTATCTCACCTTCTTCATTCATTTTTGTATATAGTGTGGGCTCACTGCTACATCTATTAAATCCATTTAGCAAAAGATAATTGTCTATTCTATTGTACCAAGCTCTTGGAGCTTGCTTCAATCCATACAATGCCTTTTTTAATTTGTAAACTTTGTCTTCTTGACCCAGAATTTCATACCCAGGTGGCTGATCCACATAAACTTCTTCTAAATTACCGTTTAAAAATGCTGACTTTACATCCATTTGAGATACAGACCACTTATTTTGAGCTGCTAAAGCTAAAATCATCCTTATAGTATCCAATCATGCTACAGGTGCAAATGTCTCATTGTAATCAATTCTAGGCTGTTGTGAATAGCCCTTTACAACGAATCTTGCTTTAAGCTTCTAAACTTCATCTTTTTCATTTAATTTGGTTTTATAAACCCATTTCACTCCAATGAAATCTTTGTCTTTTGGAAGACTGACTAGATCCCATGTCTGATTCTTTTTAGTTGCTTCAATTTCTTCATCTATAACACTTACCCATTTATCATCTTTGACTGCATCTTCAAAATGAACTGGATCTTCTATTTGAGAATAAAATGCACAAAGAGAAATCTGATCTGAATTATTCTCACCTTCATTTTGCTTTTATATATCTCTTATGCTTCTAATTTTCTATCTTCTCAGACTTGCTAATGTAGGATTTGACATATCACTTGAACTTGTGGAATGTGGACCCGATGGTCCTGCTGTAGATGGTGTTTGTTGTCCTCTTGTTGGATTGCTTCCTTGAATGCATGAGGCTGTTCTTATAGTCGATGCTGGTGTCACTTGTGGACTACTTTGCTGAGCTTGAATGGGAGTGGTAGGAGTCACAATAGCTGGAATATTTGTTGATGTTGAAACTTCATTCTCCTCTTGAGGTATACTAGCTAAAATATTGACTGTCTTATCTATGCTTCCATCCCATGCTTCATCTTCTACAAATTGTACATCTCTGCTGATTATAACTTTCTTTGTTGTTGGATTATAGAGCTTATAAGTTTTGGATTCTTCATTGTATCCAACAAATATACATTTTTCTCCTTTGTTATCTAGCTTCCTTCTCAATTCATCAGGCACATGTGCATATGCTACACATCAAAATACTCTCATGTGAGTAACATTGTGTTTTCTTCCTATCCATGCGTCTTCTGGTACCATATTCATGACACTTTTCGTTGGACACCTATTCATTATATAGGTTGCACATGATATTGCTTCTACCCAATATTCATTTTACAAATGTTTGGCTTTCAACATACTTCTAGCCATTTCCATGATTCTTCTATTTTTTCTTTTAGCTACTCCATTTTGCTGAGGTGTGTATCTATTTGTGAACTGCTTGTGAATTCCATGATCTTTACAAAAATTAAAAAATTATCTTGAAATATATTCACCACCTCTATCTGTTCTCATCACTTTGATATAATAACCACTTTATTTTTCAACCAAATTCTTGAACTGACGAAACAAATCAAACACTTCATTTTTCTGCTTTAGAAAATAAACCCATGTTTTTCTTGAATAATCATCAATGAATGTCAAAAAATAAAAACTACCACCTATTGAAGGTGTTTGCATAGGTCCACACAAATCAATGTATAATTTTCAAAGGGGCTTTTGTTCTAGTTGACTTTTATGTTGGAAATGATTCTCTATGTTGTTTTCCTAAAATGCACCCTTCACATACCCTTTCTGGTTTTTCTATTAAAGGTAGTCCCTTGACCATGCCTTTCTTATGAAGTAAATTTAAACCTCCAAAGTTGAGATGCCCAAATCTTAAGTGCCATAACCAGTTTTCATCTTTTATCTTAGATTGAAAGATTTTATGCACTACTGTTGTAGTTTCTTCTCTACCCACTTGTGAATTCATTAAGTGTTGTGCTTGAGCATAATTTATATTCAAATCTGGCCTTATCTTTAAGGGAAACATTCTGTTGTTTGTCATTCTGACTTTTGCAATAAGCTAGTTGTTTGGGTATTTGTCTAAAATTGTGCATAGACCATTCTTGAAGGTTACTCTGTACTCTTTTTGAACTAGTTTCCCTACACTCATTAAGTTATGTTTTAGACTAGGCACAAAATACACATCTGAAATATACTTTTTCTCCCCCTGTTTAGTTAGAATATTAACATCTCATTTTCCCTTGACTGACACTTTTTTGTCATTACCCAATGTAACATCAGACTTTACATTCTCATCTAAACTTGAAAACATTTCTAGATTCCCTATCATATGATTGCTACAACCTGAATCTAAAAACCATACATCTTTTTCATTTGCTTGAGCAACATTACAAGCTTAAAACATTGTGCTCTTATCTGAATTCTAATTTTGACCTTCTCTTGAAAAATTTGTATTTTGTCTATTATTATCATACTGCTTCTTTCTACACTCATTCATATAATGCCCATATTTTTTATAGTAGTGACATTGGACTTGAGATTTATCATACCTTTGATTTTGTGACTGATTCTATGTTGGGTTTTGGCTTGAGCCTTGATTGTTGCCTCTTCCACTTGAACTTGATAGACTGTATCTTTCACCTCTATAAGAGTTTCTTCCTCTTCCTCTTGATCTACCTCTGCCTCTCTCTTGACTGACTGATGCCTGAGTTTTGAAAGCATGCTCCAGTGATGTATCTGCTGACCTTTTCAGCCTATGTTCATGAGAAATTAGAGATGCATACAACTCATCAACTGAGAACTGTGAGAGATTATTTGTCTCCTCTATAGCAACTACAACTAGTAGAAATTTTGTGGGAAAACTCCTTAAAATATTTTCAAACAATTCTGGTATCTTCTAGATTCTCTCCATAAGACCTAATTTGATTAACCACCCCAATGACTTGGGTGTAGAATGAATCTACAGATTCATTTTCCTTCATACATATTATTTCAAAATCTCTTCTCAGCATTTGTAGCTTTGTTGTTTTAACTTTTTCCATGCCTTGATAGGCTGTTTGAAGTATGTACCATGCTTGTTTGGACTTTGTTGCTGCTGAAATCCTTGGAAAAATGCTCTCATGTACAGCTTGAAACAGATAAAATAAAGCCTTCGAGTCTTTCTTCCTTGTGTCTTTTAATAAGTCTTTCTCTACTTGTGTTAAAGCATTGTATGCTATTGCATCTACTGGCTCTGGAAATCCATTCTCAACTAAATCCCATATATCTTGTGAGCTAAATAGTGCTTTCATGGTAATTGACCAATACTTATAATTCTTCCCATTAAACTGTGGAATTTGTGGGTTTGTCAAGCTTGTTCTTGCTGCCATTTTTGGAATTTACCCAGATAATCTTCTTTGATAAAATTGGCTCTGATAATCAAACTTGCTCTGATACCATGTGAAGGCCAGAGGCAGATAATTTCTTCACAGAAAAATTAAAACTTAAAAAAAATATTCAACATAGAGCTGCTTCTCATAAATTTCTATATGCTCACATTCACATTGAAAATCAAAAGTAATTACATATACCAATATTGGTAAAAGTTAAAAGACATGTGAAAAAATATTCATGGAAGGGAGGGAACAAAATAACATTTATTACAAATTACCTAACTAACTTTTTCTCCGTCAAAACATATTTAATAAAATGTCCTTTACATTAATATTACAACTTTAAAATCAAATTTCCCTTACTACAAAATATCTACTGGTGGAGGCGGCTTGGTAAAAGGTTCCCCAAGGTATCACAATGGGTAACTACCCATATTGTGATATCGCGGGCAATGGTTTGTTGACGGCATGGATAATTGTTGGCGGTGATGATGAAACAAAATGCTACAGGAGTCTCCCGCTGTATCGCAATGGTACCATTATTTATTGCGATATCGCGGGCAGCAGCTGGAGGTGACGGAAGTAGTTAGGTTTACATTCCAACACCTTTGCCTCATAACATTTGGTCTTTAAAGTACAAAATCCAGTATGATGACACAAAACTGTGAAGAAATATGATGTACAATCTACAAGGTTTGTGAGGAAGAATGTAATAAGTTTAATAATTTAGATGGTCTGATCTCTACTAATCACTCTATGTGAGCATAGTTCTAACAACCATTGCATTTACGACATTAGAAGTAGCTGGTATCAATTAGATAGTAAGAAATTATGTCAAAAAAATTGTTACAAAATATTTGTGGAAAATAAAATAAATAATTTTCTTTTATTTCATCCATCAAATAAATGCAAAATTTATTTCATAGTTTAAACTATCTCTATGTGAAAAAAAAATAGGGCTCTAACACTGGTATTAGAGTAATATCATATATAAGAAAAACCCACTAATAAAATCAAGAGGCAATATCTTCATTTAATAGACAACAACATAATTGGTTTAGAATATATTAAGACAAGTGGCACTTGTTAAATTTAGAAAATGGGAATCCAAGTAGTCATGACTACATTATAAATTCACATTTTCAAGGAAAGCTGACCTTCGTTTCCACCCAAATTCTAGATCCAGAAGTGTGTTTATTACACATTCTTCTCCCCCAAAGGCTGCTGATTTGAAACTAAGATTCCTATTAAAAGGAAATAAGAGCATGAGGTTTCAAAACGAATCTAAATTTTCTTTTACAGATAGGTCCTTAAAGAGAATAAAAGGAATGGTGGAAGATCTTTTCTTGGGTGTGAAGTTAGCTTGCATAAACCGTAGTCTTACTAAAGATAGAGATTGTAGCGGTGATGTGAATGATGGGTATAGTGATGAAATGGAGGGAGGAGAGTTTTTTAGAGGCGAACACAGTGATAATGAATCAGTGAATACAAAATTGAAGGTTTTCATAGCAAACTTTCATCGTCACCTTACCCAAACGACAAACTTCTCTACTGGAATACTAGGAAATGCTAGAGAGGGGCCTTGCATAAATATCTTTCATTCTCATTTGGTATTCTACATAGAGATAGAAGAATACTAGAATACCAAATGAGAATGAAAGAGAGTTATACAAGGCCCCTGTCCAGTATTTCCTGGTATTCCAGCATAGAAGTTTGTCATTCCATGGGAAGGTGACGGTGAAAGTTTGCTATGAAAAGCTCCACTTTTGTATTCACTGATTCATTATTGCTGTTTTCACCTCTACAAAACTCTCCTCCCTCCATTTCATGGCCATACCCATCATTCACATCACCGCTACAATCGTTATATTTAGTAAGACTGTGGTTTATGCAAGGTAACTTCATGCCTAGGAAAAGAACTTCCACCATTCCTTTTATTCTCTTTGAGGACCTATCTATAAAGGAAAATTTAGATTCATTATGAAACCTCATGCTCTTCTTCCCTTTTCTCAGGAATCTCAGTTTCAAACGAGCTCTGCGAAGAGCTGAACGAATTTGAGAAATGAATGGAATCTTGGGTTCCATCCTTGGGTGGAGAATAATGTGTAATAAACACACTTCTGGATCTAGAATTTGGATGGAAACAAAGGCCAACTTTCCTTGAAAATGTGAATTTATAAGGTAGTCATGACTACTTGGATTCCCATTTTTAAAATCTTGTTAGAAACAGGCCCAAACTATAACAATATAACAGCAGTAATGAACATAGAAAAGACAAGGCAAAATAGAGTTGATAACTCAGGAAATTGTATTTATCTAGCATTCAATACATCCAAAATGTTGTGTCTAGCAGCTATCCGAATGTTGTGTCTACCAACAATCCGGATGCTGTACCCATCAGCTCTCTACAATCACATATATATACTACAATGTCCTTGAAGCCTGAAAGCTTTTAGTTTTCTAGATAATTCTAAAATCTAGAATGTTCTTTTCTACAATAGTTCTTAGAATGTTATTTTCTAGAACAGCTCCAAGAATGTTCTAGCTTATAGAAGACTCTAGAAACATTCTACCATTTTCTAGAAAATCTTAATCCTTAACATCCCCCCTTAAGATTAGCTAGAATAATACAAAGAAAATTCAAAGAAAGAGGAACATTATACTAATATCCCCCCTTAATGTTCACCTCTAGCATACCAAGCATTCTTCTATCATATTCCTCTTTCAAGTCTTTCTCCTATTGTTGCTTCCCTCTAGCTTGCTCATATGAGATTAGATCATCTTCTTCATTGTCACTACCAATAATACCTCTAGCTTCTTCCAACTTGCATTTTCACAACTCCATCTAGCTTTTTCTCTCAAAGCATTCTTGACTGCAATCTTCTAATCTGCAAAACCACTTCCATGAAATATAGGAAAAACTTCATTTGTAGAGCTCATGTTAGCAAAAATCAGCCTTCAAACAAATATCAATCTAGCAATACTCGAACAATATAATAGCCCTACAACCAAATATCACTTTAACAATATATAAGCCCTGCAAACAAACCATTTCTAGCAATATATCTATCCTGCAAACAAATCACTCTAGCAATATATCTCTAGCCGAATCTCTAGCTGAACCTCTAAATGAATCTCTAGCTGAACATGGTGGAATCTCTAACTGAACATGGTTGAATCTCTAGCTGAACCTCTAGCTAAACCTCTAGCTGAAGCTGGCTCTGATACCATGTTAGAAACAGGCCCAAACTATAACAATATAATAGCAGTAATGAACATAGAAAAGATAGGGCAAAATAGAGTTAATAACTTAGGAAACTGTATTTATCTAGCATTCAATACATCCAAAATGTTGTGTCTAGCAGCTATCCGAATGTTGTGTCTACCAACAATCCAGATGTTGTACCCATCAGCTCTCTACAATCACATATATATACTACAATGTCCTTGAAGCCTGGAAGCTTCTAGTTTTCTAGATAATTCTAAAATCTGGAATGTTCTTTTTTACAACAGTTCTTAGAATGTTCTTTTCTAGAACAGCTCCAAGAATGTTCTAGCTTATAGAAGACTCTAGAAACATTCTACCATTTTCTAGACAATCTTAATCCTTAACAAATCTAACAAGTGTCACTTGTCTTAATATATTCTAAAACAATTCTATTGTTGTCTAGGACTTTCCTGATACAATAAGAGATACCAATATGTTTTTGATGAGTTTTGTAGAGTACACACTCGTGTTTTCCATGTTTTCTGGAGCAACTGGGATGCTTCCTGAGTACCAAGAGTTAGTCTTTTAGTTGGTTCAATTTTCCATTCATTATAGCATATGGATATCACAGGTCACTTTTCACTACATTTCCTTGTTCTGGGTGTTACTCCACTTTAATGCAATCTGCAAAGGGAAGGAAATAAGTAGTTGATTCAATATTCTTCATTATGCACTATTTTAATGTTATTTAAATGAGGCATTATTATTCACAAGTATGTTGAAAATTGAAAATGTTACAAATCTGAAATGAATCTTTGTTATGTCAAGAACATCAATGAACAATTTCAGACACATTACTAGCCGCTTGTAAGGAAAATAAAATTTTGTTACGCCGAGAGGCGTTTTACAGTCATAGTAGGGGTGGAAAAAACCTGAGTACATAAAACACAAAGGTAAATGTAACCGATGGAAGTGGATTCGTTCAATGAGTAATGGCAGATGGAGTGCTGGAAGATGAAGCGACATGTTACGAAGAGTGTTATGTTGACGTCGTCCTTGCTAGCTATTACAGGGATAGTGATTCTGGCAGTTACGCATGATGAAAGTGATGTTGGCAGTTATAAGAAGCGTAGTGGCATTACAGCTCCCCGTGTACATAAATTGAGTGTGGGATTTAAATTGACAACCGTTCGACGTGTAGCTAAAGGTTGGATGCATGGAAGTAATTGTATACACTGGACGGTAGTGGAAGAGTTATCTTCGCTGGCGTCTGATATTTGTAACGGCAACGCCATTAAATTTTGCATGGTAACAGAAGTTTCAAGATTGACGCTATTTATATAACCAATTTTGTGCATTACTTTACCAAAACACGGTCTTGCCTATCTGTGCCTCAGCCTGGTTTTGCTTTCTCCAAGTCACAGGACACAAAGTTTCCCCGACCTTTCGTTTACTGTCAATAGATTGAATTAGCATCCGTAGGGAGATTGGTTTTGGTTCGTCTCATTTAAGAAAAATTCTGGCGTGTAAGGGTTTCATAAAATTTTCCTGCAAACTCCGCCCATTTCTCTCATCAACATCGTTGACAGCCCATTAAGTGATACATTCATATTAATGTGTGTCTCACTGATTCATTGATATCTTTTGTGTGATTTGTACGTTGCAGGTTCATTAGTTTTTCGGAGATTCAAGATGCAACCAACAACTTTTACGACTCACTTCTTTTTGAGGTAGGTGGGTTTGGAAAAGTTTAGAGAGTAGAAATCAGTGGTGGCATTAGAGTTGCAGTGAAGAGAGAAAAACCACAATCCTCCAAGGTTCTCAACAGTTCAGGAATGAGATAGGCCTGTTAATTTTGATCAGAACTCAGAAATGTGTGTTGTTCATGACTATGTTCCCATTGGCACACTCGACAAGTATCTCCATGGCAAGGGCCCTGGAAGGTCCGATGACATCCATTCTCGGTGGTAAATCTTTTAAACTCTAATCAAAATATAAAATGATATTTACAAATTTTCTTTCTCAGAGAAAATATGGGCCAAAATGTCGTTTTGGATTGAACCAAATCGTTGTAGATTATATTCAAAGGAATTCATATAATTAATTTAGACACTACTTGAAGGTGCAACATTGGAAGGTAATTTCTTATTTTCGCAGTGCCACCACCGCCGGCAGTTAAGCGGGCAATTGGGTATAACACTCTGAGTGATAAAATCTTCAAGTCCTCAACAAAATATGTATATCGTCTTGTATATCTATAATATTTACAAATGTCGTCTCGTATATCTATAATATTTACAAATCTGCAGTGCCAAACAGATTCAAAGGAATTTAGATAATTAATTTTAAATTATATTTCAAGATTACTTTTGTTTTGACGCGTTGCAAGACAAATATTGTACATTATTGGGAAGGAAATTATTTGCATGTTTTCTTTTGTTATTCTACATAAAAAGGTGTTATTTTTTTATAGTGAGACCAAATGTTTGCAGGTGTATTTCATAACGAGCCTAGAGGATATTCTAATTAAATGGTAAATATTCAAATGTCATAGAATTATATTGTTTTGGTCAGAAAACTAGGAAAAGAAAGAGTAAAGAGGAGCTGCACTATTTGTGGACAGTGGAGCGAGCTTGATTTTGTAGGCAATTATTATCGAAATACATCTCAAATTTAGAAAAGGGTGTAAGCAATGAGTAAGTCTTTTCAAACACTAAAAGAATTTGCAATAAGCTTAAGCTCATAAATGTCATGAGCATCTAAACATCTACATGTTTAGACTATCCCTCATATGTTTCTAATAATTTTCTCTGAAATTGGTTTATAGAATTGCATTTTGACGAGGTCCCATGGAGAGGCTTCTTAATTTTTTTTTGGAGTCATTGCTTAAAAAAAATGTAGATGTTTATTATACAAAATTAGAATGTGTGGGGATTGAGGATTTGGATTCAATTCACAAGTAAGAACCTCTTGAACAATCTTAATAATTTATACAAATATGCTTGAAAAATAATGAAAACTACACATGTTAATTTCAACAAAGATATTTAAATAGAAAAATTATAAGCATAAAAATAGAATTTCAAAAAGATTATGGGTGTAATTATTCTCAAATAGGACAATAAGATATTATTTCACAAAGATATCATGATTACAAAATTAAAATTCTACTAATTCTATGGTTTTCTATTAGGATTTTACCTCAATCAAATATATTAGTTTTGTTAACTTCAACCTTAATCCTAATTCTACCTCTAACTCTAACCCTAACCGTAACCTTAATTATGGACCTATTTCTAACCCTAACCCTAACCCTAACCCTAACCCTAATGCTAACACAAACCCCAACCCTAATCCTAAATTTATCTCTAATTTTAAGCCTAACCCTGACCCTATCTCTAACATTAAGGTTGGGATTAGAGATAGGGTTGGGATTAAGCTAGATAGGTTAGAAAGGCCTAAGATTACAATAGGTTAGGTTAGGTTAGTTGGATTACCACCACAAATAGGATTAGGTTAGGGTTAGGCTAAGGTTACAGTTATGGGTAAGGACAGGTTTTATAAATGATAAAATATATTGTTCTGTTTATGAAGAGAGGTGCAAAATTGGGATTAGGTTGGGGGTTATCATCACAAATAGGTTTTATGATCATGAATATGGGATTAGGTTTATGGTTAGGATTAGGTTAGGCTAGTGTTAGTAAGCATGGTTATGTTAGGGATAGGCCTATAAACGATAAAATATAGTAACTTGGTTAGAGTTTAGAGTTAAAATTGGATTAGGGGTTTGTATATCATCACTACTAGATTTATCATCACAAATAGGATTTGGGGTTAGACATGGCTATGCTAAGGTTAGTTAGGGTTAGGGGTTGAAGAAGTATATTAAGGTGAGGGCTATCATCACGAATAGTGACCATCATCACAAATAGGATTGTAGGTTAGTTTATCACCCACAAATAGATTAGGTTAGGGTTAGGATTAGTGTTATGTATATGGTTATGGTTAGTTAGGTTTACTACTCAAGGAATATGGATTAGGTTAGGGCTTAGGGTTATTGTTATGGTTATATTAGAAGAGACACACATTTAATAGGATTATCATCATGAATAGGACTAGGGTTAGGGTTAGTGTTAGGGTTAGGATTAGGGTTAGGTTTATCATCACGAATAGGATTAGGGTTAGGATTAAGGTTAGCATTAGGGTTAGTATTAGGGTTGGGGTTATCATCATGAATATGGATTAGGGCTAAGGTTAGGGTTAGGGTTAGGGTTATGGTTATTGTAGACATGCAAAATTAACATTATGCACTTAGTTCATATTCATCCGCTCATTAAATTAATCAAACTCAGCAAATCCATTCACTAAGTAAATCATGACTATTTAGTTCATTCCTAAGGTTATTAATTTAAATTAAATAAATCAAAGTCTTACATCGTCCCTTTAATTAAATAAATGAAACATGCATTTTCCATCCCTTTTGATTTAAATAGATCAAATATTCAAGTCAAATGGGTCAAAATCAACTAATCATCACCTAAGCTAATCTAATCCCGATTTACCTAATCTAACCACCCATCACATCCTCTAGCTTTTCCCACTTGCACAAATAAATCAATTTATTGTTTTATTAAAATCCTTATTTTCTTTCAACTTGGCATAAAAAAGAGAATATTCCCTCAAGTTTGAAAATGATGACAAGTTGAGTTGTCTCTTCCAACATTGCAATAAGTTCTCCATTTCATGTCCCCCATTCAACATTTATTTCACAAATTCAAATTTGAATCTCCCTCTCTTGGGCACATTGGCCAAAACTTGCACATTCTTCAACCTATGACAAGTTGACAAGTGGCCTCATCTCATTTGTCCAATCTTTATCCCACATTTCTCTCTTATGGGCATTCTTCAAATTTGAAAATCTTTAAATAGAGGGCCGATTCTTCATCAAATCCATCTACACTCATGCAAAGTTACTCTCTTAATTTGAGAACTATTTTTGCTCATCATCATTGTGTTGCATCATTTGAGTTTTAGCAAGGATTAGGAAAGGGTCATTGGCACATTTGACACCAATTCAATATGAAATAGGTACTTGTCTTGCTTCTATATGTCTATTTGATTTTCTTAGTTATTTGTCTGCATCTTTAAAGCATGACATCATTATTTCATAGAGGTATTCATAGATTTGCATATGTAAACTAACCCCACTAATGAGTGTTTGAGATGGTTCATTTGCAGATTTATAGTGCTTCATATTGGTGCTAGAAGGAGGGCCGGCTGTGTTTGACATCTAGAATCTAAAATAACTATTTGGTGCATTAGTATGGTGTTGGAAATACTGGATTTGTTGGCTGTGTTTGACATATAGCCATTTGCAGATGTGTTTGTTGCATTATTATATAGACATAAGTGTTTATTGAATGTCAATTCAACATGGATCCTAGTAATTGTGCATTTATTGTAGGATGTGGTTGTTAGCAAACTTGATCTGATCCACTAATATGATTTCTTAGCATCTTTTCTCTGTTAAATAAACATATAATTCAATGTTTGCTTCATCTTTACGAGCTTTTATGAATCTTGGACAATGTGTTTTATATTGTATTTATCCTTTGTTGATCGATATTACTGCTCAACATCGATTCTGTTATTCAATATAAGATCTTTCACTAGCACAAAATCTCTTTAGATAGGATTTTTTTATTCTTTTCAATGATGAGCAAAGCGGTGGTCAATAGCGGAAATAAAGATCATTGATTCTTCTAGAGGTAAACATCAAAGCTTTTGTCCTTACTGGCTACGTTGCATTTATGCTTGCCACTATTTTTTTAATCACGCACTACTATCCTTTTACTTACTCATTGGTGAGTAATGAAGGACAGCTTCCTTCATAAAATCTGCAAGTTTCAACTCTTCATTGACTTGTTTTTGTTTTTCTCCAAGTTTGAAGTTGTTAAGATAGTTGCTTGAGGTAATCATAGTGAATAAAGCATGGTATTTATCCTGTTGAAATATCTAATCTTTTGTATTATTTCGTAGTCGCAACAAACTATAGTGACTTGAAGATCTTTTCAAAAAGAATTTGGCCACAATTTTATATTGATAGCCTTGATTGAAGCAACTATTCAAATGTTCAAAAACCTGCATTTTTTTTATGTATAATTCAGTGCTAAAAGTGTGGAGTCAAGGGTGATGTGACATTTAAAATCTATCAAAAAAAATCATTGTGTGGGATCACAATCTGTTCTACGTCAGATAGAGGCATTACTACAAAATGTTGAAATGCATCTACTGGTAGAATTATCACTTGCAAGAATTATTAAAAATGTTCAAATGTATCTACTCGAGATAAATAGTCCCACTTACCTACGCTTCTATTTTTTCTTTTTGAAGTTTTCAAATCTGTTGTTACCATTTACCCTTTATGCTTAGTTTGATTTGGTCTGACTTATATGAGATCTCTTATTGCCTGGGATTGAAGGTAGTAGGTAAGACTGTACCATCTCTTTCTACAACTTATTTGTCATTTTATACCCGCCAATTCCATCAATTTGAAAGTTCCTTTGAGTGATTAAAGCAAGGATTTAGAGCTGTTGATTGCATAGGTTCAGGAACTTTGTTTTTATGTCATGAATGTGCTAGATTAAAAGTCTTTTCCTGAACATTCATGGTTGATTGACCTTACACCTGTTAAATACATTTGCTTGTAAGTTTTTACCTGCTATCTCCTTCATATGTTGACTAAGTGCATTGCCTCAATTTTTTTTATAGCCTTCCTGTATAACATCTCTTTCGAGCATTCTGTCTATTGCAAAGTTATTAGCCATGTATGGGTGTGTGAACTAGTTGACAGATTTAAATATAGATCAGATCTCTTGAGGGAAGACACCAAGTTTAAGACTTTTCATTTTGTATTTAAGGTGTGGAAACTAATTTTATTTGCATAAAATACATTTATCAATGTCATGTATTTTGTTGTATGAATACTTGAGCTTCAAAACATGAGATGTCAATCAAGCGGTACACTGGGGCTAAGCTATGATTAGAGAAGTTAGCAACAACTGTCTTTACTATCCATGATATGTTTCAAATAGTTGTTGAAGTGGAGAGTTTTGAATAAAGTTTTGAAGATTGTTTTTTTGATCTTAATTTTGGAGGGGGTCTCACAAATTTGATGATTTATATCTTTAAATAAAATTTTCATGCAAAATATGAGTTTATTAGGATTAAATTATCAACAAGATAAAATTTTTAGAAAACTGTCTAGTTTTATATTTGTTTTTAAAGTCTAAGGAAGGCATGATTCACTTATGAATGCCTCTTTCTATTCAAATCATTTGTCCTTACAAATTTGGATCATGTTTTTGATAAATCATGTTATTATTTGAAGATTAATCAAAATAAATTTAATCCTCACATAATTGTCTTTTTGATGGAATAGGTAAAGCAAAGAAGGAAAGAAAAAAGAT